>LBNU01031730.1:153405-167941 GCA_014162995.1 Artemisia annua
GATATTTCCACCTTCCATGATTGCGGATGGTAATGGTTACGAACAAAGGCACGAAGAATGAGATAGACTAAAGGGGATCCTAGAAAAATAAAACAAAATCTCACTAGAAAGGAGTCTAGTGAGTAGACCTAATTAAGAATAAAATCTAACCTAAACAATAACTATTCCCCGGCAGCGGCGCCAAAAACTTGATGCGCGTGGATTGCAACACGTACTACGTTTTACCTCTCGAGGGATCTCGAGAAGCTTGCAATCCCCACCAGGCAGTGTACTTGACCGATGTAGTATAGTGTAGTGGCAAGTACCGGGGGATTGATCGTTCTCTCGCAGGGAATAGTGTTCGTTAGGCTAAAGGCTACTCTAATCTAGGTCTAAGGGTGGAGGAAGATTCTTTTTGTATTTTTATGTTTTATGAAAGCAGGTAAAATCTCTGGTTTTGGAGGATAGGGCGGAATTAGTTGCTAGTCAACTAACCCAAGTTTTCTACTTCTAAGCTACTTATATTTTTGTATTTTTTTAGTTTTGAGAAAATCAGTGGTGGAGAGTAGTGTTTACTTAGATTTCATTACTCCCTAACTATCTTTTACCATGTAATTAGTATGTTGAGTTTGCGTGGATGACGGGTGTATTCCTAACAAGTCGTAGGGGGTGCGTTCAATTCCCTAACTCTATAAGTTCCTACCTCACTCTATGACGATACGTCAAGCATCCTATCATGAGCTCACCGATAGCAACCTATGCATGAAATACTACCTTAAAATCGATAACGCACATACGATTCACGTTTCTAAAGACGTTCAAGCTTGTTACCGTATAGGAGATTAGCCAGTTTTCTCTAGTCTAACGTAGATGAAACATTCACCCAAACACAATCACAACATACACATCACATGATAATCAATAGTTAGGTTTCATTAGATCTAAGCAAACACAAAGTAAATTAGCCTAACATGTTAAAAGAAAGACAAGCACAAGCATAAATCACACAACACATAGACATATTGTATGAATAAAGACTTATCTTGGATTAAACATGCAAGTTAGAGGGGTTAGGATACCCTCTAAGGTCTCTAATACACGTACTAGGGTTTAACCCTAAAGTTCTCCACTCCAAAATTCGACTAAAGTTCCACTAGGTTCTTTTTAATAAAGAAAAATCGTTCTATATATATAGAAAACGCGGGCTGACGGCGTCAGCCCAATAGGTGACGTCGTCAGCTCGGCGATTAGGGTTTTCAGACGGCCTTCCTTGACGTGGTCATAATTGCTGGTTCCAGATCTGACGGCCTTGGTTGACGGCGTCACCAATTTGCACTACGAACTCTCTGGCCCGTCACGAGTATTTTTCCAATTCTGGACTTCACTTGTTCCTGACGGCGTCACCTTGTAGAGTGTGACGGCGTCACCTTCTGTAATCTTCAAGGTCTTTTGAGTTTTTGTTGTTTTCCGCACTTTTTCACTCCGAAAACGCTCGAAAATGCTTCTTTTGTGATTTTCCCTTCAAAAGTACCTAAAATGAGAAAAGAAACGACTTTGGGTGAAATCCAAACCAAAAACATACGAATTAGGACTCAAACCGACCCCTAAAAACGTAACATTTTTCGTCTCATCACGTCACGAAATCTTTCAAAGAACGAATTCCCCAATGTACCATCCAACATCATCAGAAAATTTTGAAATGTTATAACAAGCGGATACTTTACCACAGGAATGTTGGTAAAAGTGTCTGGAATATCATTGAATTCTGATGTTATCACATCCATATCATCAAGATTGATATCTGCTGATGAATTCCCAATACTTGAAACACTGTCAAATAGATTGATTCTTGAAGTCAGAACAAGACAATATATGATGGAAAAAGGGAAAAAAATAAACAGAGTATTTGCGCACCTTGTAAGATGGGAAACATTTTGTTTCACAGCGTAACACAATTTTGGGCTGACAGTCACAAAGAGCTGGCGAAGAACACTCATTTTGTCATCTTGATGATCATCAACAACTTTGGCACCCCTATATTGGATGCTCTCCCCTTCATAAATCCCTTCAGAAGCAATGTGAAATTTTTGTTCGTATTGGAACAACTTCGTTGTCAATATGGTAGTTTTTCCAGTTCCTGATCGGCCAATTATAATGAACTTTTGGGAGACATAATTATGTCCATTTGTTCATCAGTAACTTGCATCGGTAGATCAAGTTCTTTACCAGAAAGCAAATGCCTCACAACCCCGCGTGACAATGAGTAGAACTTCATCAGCAACAAGCTTTCACTCACTTTTGAGTTTTCAACAATATTCCTAGCATCACCAGGATACACACTCCCTTTACTTTCATTTTCAGAATCACTTAAATAACGAAATCTGATAATCTCTTGGGATGTCGGCCAAGTCATAGGAACTTCCAAGTTCCTAAAAAATATAAAGAAAATGGAATCAGCATATATAATCACTACTTTAAGAATTATGATTGACTAATAAAAGAATTATGATCATACCCCTCTAAACATTTTTCTGCGCATCGACTAATAAAAGCATCTGTGTATGCAGAAAATATGTTCTCAAGGCGTTTTGTGAGTTTAGAAATCTCATCTAAGGCCAATATGTCCCAGACCTTTAAAACTTGTACGTAACTCACTTCCTTGATGATGTCAATAGTGTAAATCACATAGAAACCGTCAACCTTAAACTGCTTTATAATTTGTGAAGAATTTCCACAACACAAGTCTACACTAATGTTTTTGGGCCGCCATCCACCAGAAAGTTTCAGTAAAAGATTTAAAACCAGCTTCTTCAAGCAAGAACCTGTCAGCTTTCCAAATGATCTTCTGAAGTTGTCACTGAAGAGAACCTGATGGCACAAAGATTACGAGATGATTTAATAAGAGATTATTACATACCTTCCAATTTGCATAAAGATTATATTACCATCAACCAGTCATCATGCTCTAACTCTTTTAGAAACGATCTTCTAAGAACTGTTGTTGTTCTATATAAGGTTTTAGATTATAATCATGAACTGTTGCATTCATGGTTTTGTTGTTTAAATTCTCTTTTCTCTCAAATAATTACATGTGGCAACATAACTAGGTTAAAACAGGTCTAGTGTGTAATTCGGTTAATCTTTTTAGTAAGATTTAAGACTAAATTTTAAAATAATTATCTGATTATTTTAATAACACTTTAGGAGGTTGTAAGCAATAACGATAAACTTTGGGCAGCTTTCAAAACATCCTTCCCAGGTTCCTTTTTATCTATATTTTTCTTTGACCCATTACACCAGTTTGAGACAAAACATAACCCAAATCGACCCATCCATAAGTAAATGAGTCTAAATTGTCAAATCGACAAATATTGCAAACTAAACTAAGTTATTACACATTGAAGCGGTGCAAGAGGAATCTTATAATTTCTTAGTATTTAGTTTTTAATCACATACCTTCCATTTTGCATGTTTAAAAAGTACACTATTCCCGTTAACCAAGTCATCAAGTTGTTCTAACTCCTTCTTTGCTTTTATAATCGTCATCCTCAAGCATTCATCAGCATCAGCGTCAAACAAACAATGGCGATTTCTTGCATCAGAGACTACTTCTTTCCATATAGACTCACTCTCAGTCAGGGTTCTTACATTTCCTAGTATCCAAAGACAGTGTCTACACACAAATGAAAGACAATATTATTCGTTTTCAAAAAAAGAAAGTATCTTGTCATTTGATCAGAAAGTGAGAAAATCACACACCGTGCTCTTGTCAAGGAAACATTAGTCCTTTGAGGAAAAGATATAAAACCAACAGACCCATGACTATTCGATCTTACAGTCGATAAGATAATAATATCTTCTTCTCCACCCTGAAACCCGTCAATTGATTTTACCTTTACTGAAAATCCATCAAGGTTCTCATACTTGTGAGCAAGTTTTTCTTGAATCGAAACAACTTGGGAAACATAGGGAGATATAACACCAACAGAAAGCTTCTTCTTTGAGTCCTTCCATCCTATAAATGTGAAAGAATATGTTAACTTGGGTTAAAACGTTTAACTACTTTGACCATAAACAAAATTTAAGATGACAACCACTATACACACCTCTATAGATATTTTGTACAACTTTAATCACAATAGCCACCTCAACCATATTTCTTCGGCTTCTTCCATAATCATCTTTTTCATCTCTTCCACCAACGACATTTATAAATGAATAGGAACCGAACATTGGTCCTGAAAGATACCTATTTTCATAATTCTTCGATAACACATTTTGACCATCTAGGATTTGATTTTGATAAAACTTCAAATTTGGGAAGAAACTGATGGAAGGGTGCATTCTGTATTGAACATTGAGAAGATGCTTAGAATGACCCAAACAACTTAATCGGTCAAATAAGCTTCTTCCAAAGCCACATTCAATACAAACCTGTCAAACATTTAGTCTGTCAAAATAGAGCTTAAAACTAAAATCAAAACAATAGTCTGAAGGTACAGAGATAAGCATAGACTTACATTGCTATTAACCATTGCAGGTAATTGACGCTCATCTCCAACAAGAATAGCATGCTTCATTCCCGGAAGTTGAAGGGGAATGGTGGATTCTGCCTCTTTCAACTGAGCAGCTTCGTCTATGACCAGTATATTGAAAGGCTCCATACTGACAGCATGCAACTTGTAGGAACTTGAAGTTGTGCAAAATATGACAAAAGCTCTTTCATAACAAAATTGTTTTATAGCATATTTGTTTGAAAAACATGGAAGAGCGAGTCCTTCAATAGATATTTGCAGAGTTTTTAGCAAAGATAGACATGACTTAACAGAATCATCCTGCAATGGTTTAGAATTGAAAAGGTCTTCAAGTTCTTCCGAAACGAGATTCTTTTGAAACAACATATATTCCAAAGAACTCAAACTGTCCATAAGAAAAATCATATTCTGGAAATTATATTCTCCTATGAAACTTCTTGAGATATGAGTACAAAATGTTGCAATGCACCTTCTGAGTGGTGGTGCAAAAGAAGTGAATCGCCCTTGCACAAACTTAATAAATGATTTGATTTCCAACATTGTTCTTCTACCTTCATTCTCATTTCTAAGTTGGTTGTTTTTCAAGAATTCATTTTCTATAAAACTATAATATCCAGAAACACAATTTTCCAATAAATCAATCATAGATCTTATGCAATGCTTCCAACCAGTCACCGGCCCTAGGCATTCTGCAAGCCTCTCAATCCGATGCTCGAGATAGATTTCTTCAATGTCAGTACTAACGTTCAATATCTCCTTGTTGCCAAACAAGAGCAAATCTCCAACAGAACAGAAATAATCACCACTTGCAGTTGTAAATTTATATGATTCTCTTACCAAACTTAGTACACGTGAGGCTAACTGTACTATAGCCACATTCGTGGGAGTACACGTAAGAGTCTTTTGCTTCATTTGCAGAAGGAAGAAAAGCAAAACACTAACTGTTGTTGTTTTCCCCGTTCCAGGTGGTCCCCATATTTGTTCTACAGATGAAGTATGACAACATTGTATTCTACAAAGCGTCGTTATAACTGCTTCCCTCTGTGATTCATTCAAATTAAGCAAAAGATGTGGATCAAGTTTTTTAGATACCATACTATCGTAGCCAAAAGGACAGATCTTGCACTCCTTAACCTGTAAACAACATATCCATAATTAGTAACCATATTATCATCTTTCACTAAACAAACGGAATTTTTATTTAACCAATTTCTCACCTTAGAGTCAGAGTTAAGAATCTCTTTGATGATATTTAGATTTCTATGCATGTGCAATGAATTCCATATTCTTTTCTGCGTTGTTAAATTCATCACAAAAACTACAAACATCCCGTCTTGGAATTCAATTGGTATTGATGCTTTAACTTTCATAGATGTACTATCATCTTCACTATTTTTAACCACTGAAAAAGCCCAAGTTCTTCCGAACCGCTGCAAATCAGAAATGGTTTCGAGCTTCCCATCTACTAAAATAAGCAGATCGCCAGATATCGTATGGTAATCATCTTTGCCACGTTTACTACTTTGATTTTTCCAAGGGCCAACAGTAACATCATAGAGCATATTTTCACCACTTTTGGACTCGTTAATAGATAAAATATCAGCAAATGGCGCTCTATGAATGATGTCCATGGAAGAAGCCAGCTCGAAGCGTGTTTCCTCTAGTAAAGGATAAGCAAATGAGCGAAAATAGTGATCTTCTGACTCAAAAGTAAGGGGTATGTTCTCCACCTATAAACAATTAATCAAGTCATCAGAAATATTCATGCAATGAAAATGTTTATCTAAACGCAAAAGTATGTTTATACAACTATTACAAAACAGAATCAAACTACGCAATGATATAAAAACAGATTCACTGTCGAACCATTTTGTTTTTAACTACGAAAGAGTCTAACATGTTTATGTTTTCACCTTTTCTAGTCCAAATGAAAAGGATTGTAACATTGAGTTCAAGGTCAAATGGGTCAAATTTTGACTTTAAAAAAATACGAGTAATATTTTAAGGGGCGTTTGGCAATTCTTACTTTTAATTCGTTCACACTTCCTTATGGTTAAGTGCTTGTTTACTTTAAAAGATTAGCATATGAAAAGTTTCATCCAAACGTTAATATATGCTCATATGCTTTAGACATTACAGTAGTGGAAACGTTGACTATAAGGTCAAATGGGTCAATCTTTGACTTCAAAAGATTTGATGATCTTTGATTATTTTAGGGGGTGTTTGGCAATTCTTATTTTACACAGTTTCATATCTACTCATTTTAAATTACTCATACACTAAAATATAAATACAAAACGCTTCATCCAAATACTAAAAAAAGCTTCTCCGCTTTAAGAATAAGTAGATAACCACTTAAACACCCTTCATAAATATCTGAATTAAACATTAAACTAGCTTTAAAGTTCCATACAAAGGATGTATGGGATTGCTTATTTTATCTGCTTGTGGTTCTAGGTAGATGCAGATAAACAACACTTAAAAAAATAGTGTGTGGATTTGCTTATTTTACGTTTATTTATATTGATTTTCGAAGAGTGGAGACCGTTCAAGGGTTGTACGTATATAAGGCCATAAGTGTAAAAAGCCAATTATCCCAAAAAAGCAGATAAGCATAACCAATTGGATGATCCAAACATGCCAAAATGCTTATCTGCTTATAACCAAGTGAATAAGCAAAAAAAAATAAGCAATCCCAAACACCCTCGAATAGAAACTAAAATAAAAGTTTCGAACGTATTCGGGTTATCACTTATTTTTCCATAAACCTACCTTTATAAATATCCAAAACAAACCTTAAACTTCATAACAAAACCTGCTATGGTTTTCTATACAGAGGGTGTTTGGTTTTCCATATAGTATAAGCATATATCGAAACACTCCAAACAGCTTATGTACTTAAAACTAAGCAATTTTAATAATAATAAGCAATCCCAAACACCCTCAGAATGGACATAAATTAAATGTTTGAAATATAAGAAAGAATCCCAAATTTACAGACAATAAGGGGGTGTTTGGATTAGCTTATTATACAAGCTTAAGGGCTTATTTTAAACCCCAAACACCCAACTCACAATAAACATAACTAAAGTAAGAAATGCTTCATATGATCAAACATTAAAAACAACAAAAAAGATGGACCTTATTGTTATAGACATGTTGATCAAGAATATGATCAAGAGACCATGAAAGAATCAGCTTCGTAAACTCATCTTCATGATGCTCACCCATAATAATAAATAACAATGCATACAACCTAATAACTCAAATGTAACGAAATCTAACAAATGGGTTTTGATATTTTAGTTTATAAAATGAAAAGGGTTTTGTTTTCTTGGAATGAAATGAGGGGTTTATGAGGTTCTTGGAATGAAACAGTGATAGCATAATGTACCGTTTTTAAAGCATGATTTTTAACATCCATTGATGGACCGCCACGTGGTGTGTTTTTATTTGTTGTGTGATAGTGCGCCAAACATTACTAGTCCGTTTGGTTTATAAGTGGGTTTGGATTCCGATTCGGATTTGGTATAAAATTTGGATTTGATGTGGGATTAGGAGAGAAAAGTTATATTTATTTAAGGGAGAATTACGTGTATATCCTTCTTAAAGTTAAGAGTAAATTACATGGTTGGTCCCTGTGGTTTGTCCAAAATAACAACTTTCGTCCTTCGAAGTTTAAAGTTGCATTGGTAGTCCCTAAGTATGTAAACAAATAACACACCTGGTCCCTATAGGGACCATTCATGTTATTCTTTGGAGGCGAAAATTTCACCTATAGGGACCATGTGTGTTATTTGTTTACATATTTAGGGACTACCAATGCAACTTTAAACTTCGGGGGACGAAAGTTGTTATTTTGGACAAACCATAGGGACCAACCATGTAATTTACTCTAAAATTAAATATTACGTAAATATCCTTCTAGTTTACATAAATATCCTTTTAATTTTTTATTTTTTT
The DNA here is from genome assembly GCA_014162995.1 of Artemisia annua. NCBI lineage: Eukaryota > Viridiplantae > Streptophyta > Magnoliopsida > Asterales > Asteraceae > Artemisia > Artemisia annua. The sequence continues at coordinate 161,883 of LBNU01031730.1, forward strand.
GATCGAAAAAGAGAGCTAAATTATCGATTAGAAGAAATTACATCATCGGTTGCACATATACATGCACATTCTGGAACGCTACCTTCTAAGATCAACTCATCGCTACATTCCAAAGCCCAATAAGCTATACTATGTGCAACCCTATTCCCTTCTCTTTTTACAAAAGACCAATTACATAAACTAAAACTTAAGGAATTAGAAACGATTTGTGCAAACATGCTTGCAATTTGAAGAAGAGTAGTACCTCTCTGGAGTGCATTAATTAAGCACAAAGAGTCTGATTCAAAAATGACCTTAGAATAACCCTTGTTATGTGCTTGTTTTGTCGCCCATAAAAGCGCCTTAGCTTCGGCCTCCAATGGAGAGCTTGCATAGCGTTCTACCCGAGCACCTGAAAGAAGCACATCCCCACGATCATTCCGAGCAACGAAACCCAATCAGCCTTACCAGACTCTTTTTGCCATGACGCATCACAATTAAACTTGATGTAGCCATCTTGCGGTTTGGTCCACTTAATTGCAGCTTTAGATTGTGTTGTTTCAAGTTCCTGCTTATTCGCTTTATGGTAATCCATAAGCGAAAATTTTGCCATAACTTCGACATTTGTTTCCCGTTCGCATACTTGACCATGGAATTGTTTATTTCTTCTCATCCAAAGGCCCCATAGTATCATTAGAAAATTCTCCCAGTCCATAGGAAACTTATTCAAAAACACATGACAAAAATCATCTAATATAACCGCCCCATCCGTGTCATAGAATCTATCAAAGTTGCATCGATCCCAAACTTGCTTTGCTGCTGGACACTTAAATAAGACGTGTATAACGTCTTCCCCTACCTGGCCACAATGCGTACAGGATACCGATATTAAATTAAGCCCTCTCGCGTGTAAGTTATTAATGGTAGGAAGATAATTTTTCTAAGCACGCCATATAAACAATTTGATTTTGTTCGGTACCTTCGCATTCCAGATAGCTCGCAATAACCTAGTAGATTCCTCAGAAACATTTTCCACTATATGTTGGGATGATTCAAGTGCTAAATAATAGGCTGACTTCGTCGAAAATAACCCTCCGGGGCTGCTGTGCCAATAAAGAGTATCGAGTCTAGATCGGTGTATAAAGCATGCTGTGATTTTGTTACAAATGTTCGTTGGAAACAATGACATTATAAGCTCGTGGTTCCAGTCATCACCTTCATTATTTAATAAATCACGAACATAAGTTACCTCACAATTAGCCGGTTTTGGGCCCAAACGCCTATGATCTTCAAGCCAATAGTCCTCCCACACATTGACACGATGACCATCACCTACATTCCATTTACAGCCATTTCGAACTATCTCTTTGACTGCTATAAAGCTACGCCAAACATAGCTCGGGCGGTAGCCAACATTTGCATCAAAGAAGCTAGATCTTGGAAAATAACGAGCCTTCAATACTTTTGCAGCCAATGTTGTTGGGTTAGTGATTACTCTCCAGACTTGTTTGGCAAGAAGAGACCTATTGAATGCTCCTAAATGACGAAAACCAAGACCTTCCTGAAATTTTGATAAACACATCTTGTCCCACGAACACCATCGAATAGGATTTGCTTTAATTCCATCACCCCACCAGAAACAATTAAGAGCTATATTAATGTCATCAATTAAGCTATCCGGAAGTAGAAACATATTCATAACATACATAGGCATGGCCTGGGCGACTGATTTAATAAGGACTTCCTTTCCTCCAATCGAAAGGGTTTTTTCTTTCCATCCTCTAAGCTTTTTCTTAATTTTGTCGGTGATAGCTTGGAACACTAACTTTTTTGATCTGCCAATAACTGAAGGCAATCCTAAGTATTTAGGCTGCATATTAACTTCCCGCACCTCCAGTGACTGAATTATATGGGTACGAACATGTGGCTCAACATTAGCACTAAAAGATACTTCAGATTTCTCATAATTGATTACCTGTCCAGATGACCTGCAATAGCGTGCCAGAATGTCTTTCAACTTGATAACTTCTGCAATTGAAGCTCTCGTGAAGAATATACTATCATCCGCAAAAAACAAATGAGATATTACCGGAGCTCCCCTACACACTTTGACCCCATGAGTACGACCTTGTGTAACTGATTTCCTTATCATTGATGACAACACTTCTGCACACATAATAAAGAGATAGGGCGATATAGGATCTCCTTGGCGAAGACCTCTAGCTGGAATCACATGACCAGCTACTTGCCCGTTAATATTAAAAGAGTAGGAAACTGAAGATACACATGCCATTATTAAGTTAGTAAAGTGTGTTGGGAATTGAAATTTTTCCAGAACCGCCCTGATGAAATTCCACTCGACTCGGTCATACGCCTTGCTCATATCTAATTTAAGTGCTAATGCCCCTCTCTTGCCATCTCTCTTATTTTTTAACCAATGCATAACTTCAAAAGCAACGATGGCATTGTCCGTTATCACCCGGTCTGAAACAAAAGCTGATTGATTTTCGTGAACAATACGAGGCAAAATTGGTTTTATTCGATTCACCAGTACCTTAGAAATGATTTTATAGAGCACGTTACACAAGCTTATTGGACGCATGTCTTTAAGCGATTCAGGTGTTGACACTTTCGGGATAAGAGTGATTAAGGTTTTATTGATATTAGGAGGTAGCACTCCTGAATCGAAAAAAGAGGATACCATATTCACGACAGTTGGACCCACAAACCCCCAAAATTTCTGAAAGAACAGAGCAGACATACCATCAGGTCCTGGAGCCTTTGTCGGGGCCATTTGCATTAGCGCATCATAAACCTCCTTCGCTGTAACATGTTTTCCAAGTGAAAGTATATCATCATCCGTTAGGCTTTGATCAATGTCTTCCACAATAGAGTCACAGTCTTGTGGGGACGAGCTGGAAAAAAGATTAGAGAAATATGCCTACACTAAACCACATACGTCATCTTCATTGTCCACCCATCTGCCATCCTCACCTTTAAGTCTCAAAATGCTATTGCGCTTGTTCCGACTAGTAGCACGAGTGTGGAAGAAACGAGTGTTTTTGTCACCCTCTCGGAGCCACTGTACACGACTACGTTGCTTCCACATTACTTCCTCACGCGTAAGCAACTCCTTAATTTCTTCCTTTAGAATATGTTGCTCACCCTCGGTTGAGGAATCAAAACAACTTTGTAACATTTGTAGTCTTTTTTGCTTTGCTCTAATCAATTTTTGAACATGACCAAAGCTGTTTTTATTCCATTCTGAAATCCTAGCAGCACATTCCTCCACAATTAAACATGGGTCACTTTGACTTCCTGAAGCTAGGCCGCTCGTCCATGCATCTCTCACAACATCCTGAAAACTCTCATCACGTAGCCACATACTTTCGAATCTGAACATCTTTTTTTTCTTGCGTACTTGTGGCTTTAAATAACATACAATTGGAGAATGGTCTGAAGAGATTCGTGCCAAATTCTGAAACGATGCACCAGGATGTAGTCTCAACCAATCAGCATTAGCTAAAAACCTATCCAGTCTTTTTTTAACATTATCACAATCTTGGCGTCCATTATGTTAAATTGTAGTTAATTTTATTAACGATAAATGTCTAGAATCGAACACGAGACCTCGGGATTGCACACATTACAAACGAGAATTAAAGTAAATAATAATTATATTAATAGTTAGTTTATAATTATTATTTAAACACTAAACGGTCTTAACGGTCGTTAGTTATTAAGGTTAAGGACTAACTATCGTTAAATGACAAGGAAAAGGACTAGAGTGTAATTAGGAAGCAAGAAGGATCCGGAAGGACCCTAAGGGTGCCTTTGGCCGGTCGACACACACAAGAGGGGAATCCCTCTTGACCTAACTTGTTCCCAAAGATTTCCTACTAGTATATAAAGAAACCCAAGGTTATTAGTTTTTCACCTCTTGTACTCATAACCTAAAAATTGGTTTTCTTTTCCTCTCCTTTTTCTTGGCCGATCGTCCCTAAGCTCCTACAAGGGTTTTGGGTCGAAAATTTTGTTAATCAAAATTAGTGTTTTGTTTACTTGCATCAACCTTTAATTCGTTAGTAGTTTGTGTGTACAAGAACGAGGTAACAACACACCATTGTTGTTATCAAGAGATCGAATAACAAAAAGGTAAGGGGTTATTCATTGATCTACATAAACCCTAATTAGGGTTCATCACTTGTTCAATCCCTAATCAAGAATCGCAATTGAGGTATGTTTTCTATTTAGTTTTGGTTAATAATTATATGTTATACTTGATCCTATTGCTTCCGCTATTATGTGCTACTTTGATATAATTATTATATGAATGTCATGATATTAAAATTCTAACACATTACTCCATGTAAACTTAACTCCTGTTGCATCCATATCCTCCAGGTTACAAATATTACAAGCATGGTGAAAATCGGCCATCTCATTCGTGTTGCACCCCCGTCTTCCCATTTTCTCAAAAGCATATAGAATTTCATTAAAATCGCCAAAGCAAACCCAACCTTCACCTTGTCTCTGATTTAAACTCAAGGACCGTAACAACGCCCAAGTTAGATGCTTTTGTTGCTGTTTTGGCCAACCATAAATACCCGTACCTCTCCATACATTGCCACTATCACCTGTTACTACAAAATCAATGTGATTTTTTGAAAAACTTGCAACACTTAAATTACAGTCCTTTTTCCAAAAGAGTAACAACCCACCTGCTCTTCTTACAGAGTTAACAACTAATAAATTATATTGCGGGAAACTAAATTTGAAACTTGAAGCTTCACTATCATGCATCCGAGTTTCCATAAGAAACATGATTGTCGGGCTATAATCCTTCACCAAAGTGCGAAGGTGTCGAACAGTCCAAGGGTTGCCCAAGCCTTGGACGTTCCAGCTTAGGATACTCATTGTTGTCGGCGGTGTTGCGCCGCAACACTCGCCGTTAAAGTAGATTCCTGACATTCTTTCGGTTTCTTAACAATGTCAATATCCATGTTTCCCGCTTCATTAAAATCCTCATACACCCTTTTACCTCCATGAAACTCACTGGCATTACCATTGTTTGAGCTATTTTCAACCCCTGTTCGAGGCCATCTTTTCCATACTTTGGGTTGATTAGTGCAAACATGGTCGTCCTTTTGAACTTTAATAGCAGCACACTTTATACCTGCTAGGATTCTTGTGTTATTATTTGACCCCTCTTGGCCTATGATTTCCAAATTACATGTTGATTTAGTAATTGTTTTAGTCTGCTCATGTATCCCTTTGGCAACTACACCTTCACTGTATCCTTCTAAGTCCGCACCTTTTAAAGAGCTATTTTGAACTTCAATATTTCCATGAATCTGTTCACAATCTGAAGTTCCTATCCCACCACTTTTATTCTCTTCATTTGTGATATCATCGCCATGAGCAAACACATGGTTCGGACGATCTCCATATAGTATTGCCTCTGGACTTTTGGTCTGACAATAGCTATTACATAAATCAACATAAGATGGGGTTTGAACTCCCCAAAACTGAACATCTTCCCGTGCATTAGACGCACGAAGATGCTCATGAAACGGCCAATTTTTAAAAACCTTTTCATCAATCTCAATTGGCTTAGTGAGACACTCTTTCTGTGTATGACCCAACAATCCACACTGTTGGATATATGAGATATTACTCTCACAAAAATATTGCTCACAAAATATTAAACGTTATTTAGGAGACAAAATATTAAATCACTCGAAAATTTCTTTATTGAAACACTACGTAAAACTTTCTTTTGTTTGTAGGAGCTGGTACATTTTGAACTACTACTTTGCTATTGCCTTTATAGGCTCTATGTTGAACTCCTGTTACAATATGAAAACAATGACAAGTACACCATATGCATAGTAGTGTATAGTATTCAACTATGGTAGGTAAATACATTTCACAATCTTCACGTGTAGACCAGCCGTGTAGAAAACAAACATGCATTCTTTTTTTTTTCTTCCCAACTATTCCTTTCTCATGTTTAATAGTAGGGCTTGTCTCCAAAAACCTTTTCATTTTCTTTTTATGGCAAAACACATTAGTTTACA
>LBNU01031730.1:176604-190850 GCA_014162995.1 Artemisia annua
TGTTGGATATATGAGATATTACTCTCACAAAAAATTGTTCACAAAAATTTATTACGACAAAGTATAAAACAACTCTCGTTAATATGAAACAATTGTCACTCAAAAAATTCTTTATTTAAAACTTGAAATGTATTTCTTTTGTAGGCAACTGGTACATTATTTCACTTCAACTCTACTAGCTTATATAGGCCAAACATTATACAACTATTACAAAATAGTTGGTCAGAGATCAAATTGATCAGCCGTATATCTAGCTTCTTGTTTTCCACATGGTGTTGAATCAATGTGGTAAAAGCAAAACATTATTTTTCCTCTTTTAAAAACATGTGTAAACTATTACTTTCTCAAGCATCAATAGTTGGGCTTGACTTATTTTAAAACGTTTCTTTTTCTTTTCGTCGGCATAACACATTAGTTTACACTATTATAACCTTCATCTTTGCTTTCTCAAATATAGATTATGTTATGACATGGCAAATTGGGTACCTGTTAAGATCTGTTAAGGGAAAAAATGTACTATGCAATTTTTTTATTTTTTAAAATAATTGTTTTTAGTATTATAGGGTTCAATATTTAACTTATTTGATACATAAAACGCTTATCTGTCATACTCAAACCACCAAAGCCAAGTGTTAAACGAGTCGTTTTCATGTTTGAAACTTATGTTATTCGCGCGCTCCGAACCTGTTAAGACCTGTTAAGACACGATTTGCCAGCTCTAATATTCCTATTAACTTAAGGCTTACCGAAAAATCATCTTGTGGCTTTTGCCTTTGTTCTGTCTTGGTCTTGATCACCTTATATACAAAATCATCAACGACTTTGATATTCTTCCTTAACTCTGCTTCCGCTCCAATATTCAGGTACCTCTTGATTTTCCAGAATAAGTCAACTAATCTTCTATATGTCAACTCATTTGAATCATCAAATGCGCGACTGAAGTTAACCCCTTCTTTATTAGAACCACTCAAGTTGTCAAGTTCAACCCCAAAAGCAACTTTAAATATTGAATCTGCCGTAGCTTTCATGAATATGTCCTGTATGTACGCATATCAAGGTTGTGACGATAAGCCATAGGAAGTCTCATTCAGTGTTAAACTGAAAAATATTTAAAAAGGAAAAAACTTTACATTTATGTCAACGGTTTTGTTGCGGTTTGCTGCTTCTAAAAACATGTTTCCAACTTTTACTGCGTTCTTTCTGAAGGTTAGACCGCTAAAGTCTCTCAAAATTTTCGTAGAAAACTCATGGCTCGCTAACTTCCTCTGCTCCCGCCATTGGGGCCCATCAACTGTGAATATACCGTCACCAAGAAAATCTTCTAGCCAGGTGTGGGTGAATGTTCCCTGCAATTGTTTCCACTATATAATTTGCAAGATATAATTATCTAGAAGCATTCGCTGGATAAAATTACTGTGTGCATCAGCATTACAAAAAAGAAAAAATGCTAACAGTACGTGAACCAACGAACTACAAAGTATTCTATATGAATCATATCAAGGGGATTTCTAAACTTTGTAATATTTTTCATTTTTACCGAACAAATCATGTCGTAAACATATTATTACTTAAAGTTGGAATCCAATTTTGGCACAAACCTTGCCATAATTTTCAAAATTGGTCTTGAGAATATACTCCACAATCGCAGGATCGGTTGTATAAATCTCACCCTGGAAAGGGTTAAGCATTCTGAAAGTTTTGTATTTTGCCACAAGATCCGCCATGTAATGATGTAACATCTTAAAGTTGATGAGCATATTAAGCACAGTCCCGCCAATTGGATGATACTTGTTCTTTTTTTGTTGAGTGTAGATATAAAGGAAAAATACAAGAAGAAGTAAAGGTGTGAATATAAGGATTGAGAATAAAACTGCCAAAAGATCCATTGTAAGTTGTTGTTTTCAGAAGTGAAATGGAATTTGTCTTTGGATTTAGACGTTATGTGTGAAACATGGGACGTTTGGATCTTGTTTTTATAGTGATATTTGTGGAGGGTAACTAGAACAAGTTGATGTTAAGTTTGAATGTAACTAGATATGTTTAAATGTGCATCTTTGAAAATACCATATCCTACGAAAACAGTAAAACTAGATTTGATCATCTAGATTGTTTTCTTATATTCATTTTTATTCGCATGTAACATCTCAAACTATAACAGTTGCACCTTTGTTACATACAAAAATTTTGTTACTAAATGACACATAAATACTCACTGAAAGTCAAAAAAGTGTTACGAAAAATATAAAAGTCTCAACAAAAGTTATAAAATTATGTCACGATGATTTTTAGGTGTTTCTTTTAAACCTCAAAAGTAGAGGTATTCAAAAAATCCGAGAATCCGACAAACTGAGCCGACACGCTAAATCTGAAACCGAAAGAAACTGATCCGAAAAAATCAAAATTTTTTGAAACAAGGAAAACCACGTATCACTATTCACTTTCGGTTTTCATTTTCAAATATTTGTGGCTGAATCGAACAGTGTACAATGATATATAGGTTTTAACTAGATGTTTTGAATGTAATTATTGTTACAACTTACAAAACAACTTTGCTATAATTTTAATCTTTTCAATGTTACTTAAATTTACTGCACTGGCATTTTATGTTGTAGATCATATAAGTGCTAATTTCGGGTACCGCATGACCGGCTACTCGTCTAATATGATTAATTTTTATATAGTAAAATGAATTACATGCCATGTAATGGATAGTTGAAATCTAAAATCAACTGAATTGCCTCCGTGTGAAAACACCTATAAAAAAATATAAATAAAAGTGAAGTGGGTAAAGTTCTTACTTATAATGATATAAAAAATGTGTAAGAATGTATTCTTTTTTTCTTTCAGGACACATATTTCATTAAATCTCAAAAAAATTAAACTTTGACTTGCATTTTTTAAAGGTGCCACTGAAAAAATAAATTTGGTGTCACCTTTTATTTCATTAAAATCACTTTCAATGGAAGTCAGTTTGTACCATGTATGTGAAAATAAAAAACACAAATGAAAACAAAAATTACTTTGATTTAACTTAAAATGTTAATAATACTTTGATATGTGACCATTTTGCACAAGTTATCTATATTCATTAACTTCTTTTAACTTAAAATATTTCAAAAACGCTTATTTAACAAACTCGGTGTATATTTGCGTAAAGATGTATAGCGGTATGCTTGCGAGATCGTTAAGGTTGCAAATGAACTGAACGTTCAATGAACATTTTACGTTCGTTTAGTTATACGAGCAAACATGAACAAAAGTTGTGTTCGTTCATTTATGTTCGTGAATGGCGATTATGTATTCGTTTATATTCATTTATTTATTTATGTTCGTATATTATATCTTTTAATTATATAATTTTAAAATTTGTTTGTTTAAACAAAACAACACTTATAAAGCAATATATTGTGCATAATTTAATAAAGTTTGTTTGTTTGTCTATTTTCATTATGTTCAATCGTTTATGTTCATTTAGCGTTCGTTTAGTGTCTTAATGAACAAACATAAACGAACATGAACAACATTTTCTTAGTAAACGAACATGAACAAGAAAATAAGTTCTTTTTCAAGCGTTCGTATACATTTATTTGTCCGGTTAAAATTAAATGAACGAACATAAACAAAGCTTCGTTTGTGTTCGTCCGGCTCATTTACAGCCTTAGAAATCGTGATGCTAGTTCGACCATTGATGCAAAACGTGTATTGAAATTTAAATACAAAATGTGTGTTTTTAAAAATGAATATAGTGTTTCTTTTTTTCTGAAATTTCGTCAAGTTTAGAATTGATTAAGAAAACATATAATTTAAGTTGCTAAGCTTAAAGGATAGGATAATTTAAACGAAATACATTAATTAAGTTTAAAGAAAATGTATATTTTATTAGTATAGATAAGACAAATTGCACCATCGATTATCTGATTATTATTTTGAATAAATGTGATTTTTTTAGTTAACGGTTACCTTTTTCTTTAAATAGCTTTGTTATAAAAAAATTGGAATGAAAATCGACTTGATTAAAAATGATGGTTAACAAGCTGACACATTACGTTAAAAAATAAAATAAAATAAAAAGCCTGACACATTGTCATTTTATGCCTTTTACATTTTTAACTTGTTGCAAATTATCTGTCAAGGTTTGATCAAGGGTAAAAGTCATAAATACATAACGTACTTTTCATTTTGGCTCATTATACATAATGTACTTTTTTATTGTCAAAATGCTTAATTAAGTTTCTGTTTTTTGTCATTATGCATAACTAATAGGATTTGTTAAGGGTACTTTCGTCATTTCTTACGTCTTCATCTCCTACCTCCCCCCCTTTGCATTTCCGGCCACTTTCCGGCCACCGGAGCTCACACCGTCGACCACCAAATATAACCGCCACCACCATGTTACTCCTCTCAACCTCCCCGTCATTTCTACATAACACACGCGCCTTGTAGCTCCCTCTAGCACCACGATAAAAGTTTAAAAATAAGCTCAAAACAATTATGAATCATGAGAACTTCACGAAAACCGTTGGTCTAACTCATGGTGGGTCTAGACTCGACACACACAAGCACACCAACACGATACCATCTTAGTTTTAACGTTTTTAGTTATCAAAAACATTAGAAGTATCAAAACCCATTAGTTATTATACCCAAGATTATCATGAATCATGAGTTTGACTCGTGACCGAGTCAACTCACGCATATAAACGCGTTTTCTCACCTTTTCTCACATAGATCTACAAGTTTTAAGGCGTTGAAATGATGGTGGTATTGTTTGTTGACGGCGGTGGAGGTAAAACGAGTGATGATGATGATTTGGAGGTGCGTGGTGTACAGGAATAGAAGGAGGAGATGGTGGTGAATGTTTTGAGAGTGGTGGTGATGTGGTAACGTGGAACAGGTGTTTCAGGTTTTGGTCTCGAGTTGGCAGCCATGGAGTTTGGATTTTTAAACTGAATTTTTTGTGATGATGATGATCCAAGGGTATTTAAGTCAATTTGCATAATAAAGAACCTTTAGTTATGCTTAATGACAAAAAACAGAAACTTAATTAAGCATTTTGACAATAAAAATAGTACATTATGTATAATGAGTCAAAATTAAAAGTACGTTATGTATTTATGACTTTTACCCTTTGATCAATATGTGGTTATCAACGTGTGAAGGCATTGCTCTACGAACTAGTTATAGGGAGCTTCAATCAATTCTCTTCTACTTTTTTCCATTTCATAACATAGATATCTAAAATAGTTATTTAAGGAGCTACTTATACAAGTTGCATAATCTAACATAGATATCTACTCGTGAATATTTTACTTTTTTCCATTTCAAAAGCATAAGCTATGAATTTATTAGAGTAAAATATATTGTTCGTCCATGAATTTGTACTCGAAATACATGTTTCGCCCTAAAGTGCCATCAACTTTTAGTATCTTCATTTTGCATCCCCATTGGCCATTAGTCCCGTTGACTAACTATCTTTAGTCAATGGTTGATACAACCCTCACGTGCCTTTTACGTGAGGGCATTTGGGTTATTTCAAACTTGGTCTTTCTTTTTGTCTGTGTTTGGCACGGAGCTTCTCGAGGCTTATAGGCGGCTTGAGCTTTTAAAATTAGTCGGCTTATAAAATAAGTCTCGTTTGTCACACAAGCTTATTGCTTATAAAATAAGCAAAGCCTCCATAAGCCCAAGCCTATAGAAAGAGACTTATAAAGGCTTATGGCTAGTTAAATTACTTAAATACTTTTAAAAATATAATGAATTATCACGTAAAAGCAGGAAATATATGTGAATTTAATTTGATATATTTTTATGTGATTTTCATTAATAAGCTTTAGTCCCAACTAATTCGCCAAACAGCTTCATTAAAATATAAGCTTCAACCTTCGGCTTATAATATAAGCCCCAGCCCCAGCTGTAACACCCCATCTGAGAACGCGTCAAATGTCACATTTATGTCGTCAACAGAAAATACGCAAGCGGAAGATTTATTAATATAATTGTTACATAAGTTCTCCGAGGAAGTAATAAGTCTAAAACATAATGACTTCCAAAAGTAAAATACAAATCTTAACCAAGTCTATAAGAAAGATAAATCCAAAGTCTAATCCAAAAGAAAGTGGGGAACTATGGTCGGGGTGATCCACTAATAGCTCATATGCACTCTTCACTCATATCCCAGCTTTCCTCTTATAACCTGCTACATAGAAAAAAAAATGCGGCTGAGCTTAAAAAGCCCAGTAAACAGATATAACAAACGAATAACTAAACAAGAATAAGTATACGAAATAGAACCAAAAGAATCTGCTGAACAAAGATGTCATATATCATAAGAGTCAAATGAATAATGAGTCATAAAGATCATAATGAAATCAAAGAATCATACAAAAATACCCACGAGCTCAAAACATATGTCTAAGGCATGATACATGCCCTAAACCCAAATATCTCAATCACATATCATAATCCTGTTATAGCAAAGTGTATATCATAATCCTGTCATAGCAAAGTGTACATGGAGTAGCTAGCTCATAATGTACCAAAAGTGAAATATGGTGTATGGCACATACAAACCATTCACTAATCTAAACTGAACAAAATACCTAGGATGCATCCATACTCTCCCTGCAAAACAAAATACATATACACAAGTACAAGACAAGTGTATACATATATATAAATAATAATAATGATCAAGTGCTATAACATACAAAAGAGAACGTTATATATCAATCACACCTCTACATAAAGTGTCATGTCATTGGTGCCTCAATGACATGGTCATGGTACCTCCATGACTAGTTAATAGCTCAGGCAACATAACAAACAAATTAAAGCATATCCAAATCATAACGAATCAATCATATCATGTCCAAACAAAGGTATATCTAACTGAATTGAATCTCATATCAAATGGGATAGCAAACGAATATCATATCAAATGGAATAGCAAACGAATATCATATCAAATGGGATAGCGAACGAATATCATTACAAATAAACAAAAGTCAAAGATCGAGAAGTCATGAGATATCCTTACTGAAAAATGATAGAATATATGTACCTTAAAAGCAATGAAAGCAAAATGAAAAAACACAAGTCACTCCTTCTTCAACGAATCTGCATGCATTAAGGATCATTTATTATTTAGGAGTCCATTTTATAAGTTCATAACTAATTTTAGTACTTATTGTCATTTAATAACATGTTTAGGGTTTCTCATGTGAATTTGGTTCATATTCTTATGATTTTTATGACATGTCAAACTAGCTCCTGTGGTTCTATAATTTTTACTAGTGACACCTATATATGTTAAATACTTCCCATAATTTTTACAGATTTTATCTCCTAGTGTAAGTATTTAATAAAAATCATTCTTTTCACATCTGTCTAGAAAGTGACCTGCTTGTATAACAAAAAAGTTTGTATTTTATTAACACACTTAAACTTCCAGAACAATTTACAAAAATTACATTAACTAGTAAACATGTTAAATATTCTCATGCAAAAATTTGGGGTTCTCAATCGTTATAGTTTGTGAATTAAAAATCATAGAATCTGACTAAAAATAGACTTAAGATTTTCAGATTTGACAACCAATCTCGGAATACTTATTATCGAATCATTTTCGATAATAACCATCCAAACACACTCTCGGTATGATCTCATACTGTGACATACTCACACAAACACTCACACTAACCCATCTCGGTACAAACCCTAGCGAGACAAAAACACACAACCACACCACACTCTTATTCCTTTTCAATTCAGATTTGCAACATGTTTAGGTATATGTGTTAGACATGGTACGACACAAGGTAGATCACACATGCAAACACAAAGACAAACACAACACCAAGGTTAACGAGGCATGATCACTCCAAGATGTGCATACTATCTCACATAAAATCATAAACCAAAACCCTCCCCCGTTAAAATCATATACGCCCCTCATTAATTATTTATTAGGGTTTTCATGAATGTGTGTCACATTAATGTGTCATCATAAGCTGGCCAAATAAGAATTAACAACATAGTTAGGGCTTAGAAACATGAAAAGGTCGATTAGCAACAGAAAACATGATACGGCATCAAGGTTATACAAAGCTCTTATAGTTTCTATGTGGCGTTTATTCCTTTATATGTGTGATTTCATGTGACTCTCTTCTACATAGATCATGATAAGTAATGATAATGTACCCTCCGATCAGGCCAAAGGACCCGCTTTCGGTCCTGGTCGTAACCTACATACTGAAGGCTCTGGCTAGCCTCCTAAAACTTTCAATGGCGTAAAACTAATCAGCTATGATCTAGTTACCAATTTGGGAATTCGCCAGTCGAAGGATTAAGCCCTTCGGGGTATCCTTCGATAGGTCATAAGGACGGAGCAATGCTAAGACCAAGTCTTACCCATGTATCCTCTTTCTCTTTAGGTCCCCCGCTACTTCATTAGCCGAGTCTTACAAGGGGCTGAATTGAACTACCTAGAGCTGGAAAAGCTAATTCTAGCTTTGGTTCATGCTGCAAGACGTCTTCGGAGGTATTTCCAAGCTCACCGCATCACGATATTGACTGATAAGCCCATCAAACAAATACTATCGAAGCCTGAAAAGTAGGGAAGAATAGCCAAATGGGCCATCGAGTTGGGGGGAACACGAGTTAGAGTACAAGGGACGAAATGCCATAAAAGGTCAGATACTCGCAGATTTCTTAGCTGAAACCCCATCTAAACCTGGTCATGTTAAGGATGTACCCAAAAAGGAATCCTCAAAAGAGAAAGAAGGATGAAAGTTATACATAGACGGAGCATCTAGCTCTAATGGTTCTGGAGCAGGATTAATGCTAGTAAGTCCTGAAGGAAATGAGTATACTTATGCATTATGGTTCGAATTTGAAGCAACGAACAACGAGGCTGAATATGAGGCTTTGTTAGCAGGCCTTCGGTTAGCTAGAGACATGGAGGTACGCCATCTTTTGGTTTTCGTCGACTCGCAACTGGTCGCGAATCAAATTAAAGGCTCCTATGAGGCGAGACAGCCTACCATTAAACAGTACCTGGATAAAGCTAAGGAAATCCTAAACGGATTTGCATCTTACACCATTGAGCATGTTCAAAGGAACCAAAACAAGAAAGCAGATGCGTTGAGCAAACTAGCTTCAATGGCTTTTGCTCATCTAACTAAAGAGGCTTTAGTCGAAGTGTTGGCGGAAAGATCCATTCAAAGGAAGGAGGTGTTGGACATCATATTTGAGGAAGGATCCAACTGGATGACTCTGATAAGAGAATACCTAATAAGTGGAATCCTGCCAGAAGACCCGAAATTGGCAAGAAAGATTAGAATTAAGGCCCCACAATACAGGCTGATAGGGGATAACTTATACTGAAGGTCTTTCCTTTCCCCTTGGCTTCGTTGCGTAGGGCCGAAGCAGGCTTCGAACATAATACACGAAATCCATGAAGGGTCTTGCAGCTTGCATGCAGGACCTCACTCATTGTCTCGAAGATAATGAAGCTAGGATACTATTGACCGCCAATGCACAGGGACGCAACAGACATATTTCACAAATGTGAAGCATGCCAAATCCACTCGAATGTTCCCAGACTTCCGAAGCAAGATGTGACCTCCGTCACATCCGCATGGCCTTTTTCCCAATGGAAATTGACATAGTCGGACCTCTACCAGTGGCACCGGGAGGAGTAAAATTCTTGGTGGTTGCCATAGATTACTTCACCAAATGGGTCAAAGCTAAACCTTTAGTATCAGTGACAGGCAGACACATGGAAAAATTCGTATGGGAACACATAATCTGTCGATTCGGGGTTCCTCACATCATTATCTCTGATAATGGGAAGCAGTTTGCCGAAAGGGTATTTCCCACTTTTTGTAAAGATTTAAAAATCAAGCAATCATTCACATCCGTGTATCACCCCAAGGCAATGGTCAAGTAGAAGTCACCAACATAGACATTGTCAATGGGATCGAATGAAGGCTAGGTCGAAGCCATCATGGATGGGTAGACGAGCTACCCCAGGTTCTTTGGGCTCATAGGACGCACCCTAAGTCGAGCCATGGGGAGACAACTTTTAGCCTCACTTATGGAACAGAAGTTGTCATTCCCTCAGAGATAAGCGTTGAAACAGAACGCATCGTGAACTTCGAAACCTTTGAAAATGAAGAAAGGCTTCAAGAAAATCTAGATTTACTCGAAGAATGAAGAGAAATAGCCTCTATCAGGGAAGCCATGTACAAACAAAAGTTCGAAAAGTACTATAACAACAGAGTTAGACCTTCGACTTTCAAGCCAGGCGAGTATGTCCTTCGACTCAATAGCGCAAGCAAAGCCGAGTACCAAGGTAAGCTGGGACCTACCTGGGAGGGGCCTTACGTAATAGCTGAAGCCTACGGCAATGGAGTCTACAAGCTCGCAACACTCTTTGGAGACGATGTTGATAGGACATGGAACGGTACTAACCTTTGTAAGTTTTACATATAAGACTTGCAGTTTAAAAAAAAAATTGTTTGTTTTGATTCTTGTATTGCGTTCTTCTCATTTTGGGAACGAAGCATTAATGGTACGTGTCCTAGTGTTCATTTCTCAAAATGATGTAATCCTCCCTACCCAATTAATGATATAATATTTTCCCTAGAATCTCTTGTTTCGTCTTATACAACAAAGATTTATTCAGCCAAGTAATTAAAGTTTCAATGTTCGAAGGATGAATCAATATACTCTTGTCTAGTATGTTACTAACATCCGACATAATTCACATTAACTCTCCTAAGAATCTTAGGGTATTCGAAGTCCTCTGCACTAAAAGGATAAAGATGGAGTGGGTCGCGACCCTCCGTCAGCAGTCAAATTATACGATTGCTAAAAATCTTGGTTCAAAATACACACAATAAGGATATTTTTCTACTATAACCTTAGGTTGTATGCTAACATTAATAAACGATGTTAAGAGAAGAAAAATCTGATAACAATAGGGGATATAATCCCTCACAAAGTAGATTAATATTGCGCAAAAACCCTACGAACATTAAAACTGTTTAAAACNGAAAGTTGTAATCTGTTTCCAAGTTGTAATTTCATCTTTTGTTAATCAAAATTTCAAGTTCTAAGCTCAAATTCAGTTTCATCATTTCAAATTTCAAATTTCTGTTTTGGCTTTAATGGAGTTCTAAGCTTTAAGTTACTGTGTTATAAGCTCACTTAGGTCTTAAATAGTCATAAGAAAACACAAAAAGATAAAAAAATTCAGATACTAAACTCAATAGGGTACCTTTGCTTATTGGACATGGAATGCTTTGGAAGTGGTCTAAATGGATAGGCCAGATGGACTTTACCTAGCTTATCCCTGATAAGCTAGGAGCTTGTTGAGCATAGAGATACCCTGGTTAAGCCAGAGGTCAAGGTTCCAAGTGTTTTCATTTTTCTTTTCAGTTTTTAGAGTAAATTTGCATAATCTGTTTTATCTAATAGTAGTTGTTAAATATTGTTCTTATATGCTCATTTCAGCTTATTCTATCATTATATGTGCTTATGATTCATTGTTATGGTTTTAAATTAACAAAAGCTTCAAAAATCATCAATTGAATCTGTGAAAGGAGTGTTTGGGATTACTGAGATATCTGAGTTCTTAGATGTTTTTATTGATACTTGTGATTGTTACTTGTCACTTAGAGGTGTATTAGCTCAGTCAAACATTAAAAACTTGTGCTTGTTCAGCAAAAAGTCAAAAATCTCTTTTCACAATTATCACTTAGTCACTGTTGAGTTTTATAAATCCACATCCATTCAAGACCTTTCATAAGTTGTTTATCTAGCTTATTCTAGTTTCATGATAGCTTAATATAACAATCTCAGTCACTTAGAAGCTTGCAAATCTCATAAAAGTCAAAACAAGAGCAAAATCAAAAAGTCAAAACCTCACAGACAAATTTTTTTGTATAAACTTGTAGATTTTCCATAGGCTTTAATACTTAGATTTAGCACTTGTGCTTTTCAGGTATTAAAATCTTGTTGCTCATCTTAATCTGAGTATTTTTAGTTAATTTTATCTAGCTTGTTTAACTGCTTATTGAGTGCTTTCCATTTAGCACTTTTTCAAAAGTATGCTCTGTGCACAGTTTTCTAGTCATTTTCATATGCTTGCATAAGCTTCATTAGTGAGCTTTAGACTGAGTAATTTGGTTTTTTGAGAAGCTTGGCCACTAGTCTATAGGATCCAGTGCTTATTTTTCCTTTCTAAAATCATCTCATAAGGCTGCACTTAGCTTTTAATTTGCTCCATTTTTTTGTCTATACTGAATAGGCAGTACTCACAGGCCTTTTCATAAGCTTGCCACAAGCTCACCTGTGGTCCCCACAGTGTGAGCTTTAGCTTTTTGAAAAGCCAATAAGCTCAGCTTATTGGATTAGCTTTTACTTTGGGCTTCCAATCACCCCTGTGGGCCCCACACAGTCTTACATTTTGTCCCATTTGGTCTTAGTCTGTGTGTATCTGTGGACAATTGGATTGCTTATTTTTCATTTAGAGCTTATTCTGTTTGCTTATTCAGTTTCATTAGTAAGATTTGTGTGCATTTAGATCATTTCTATCTTATTTAGCTTCTGTAATCATGAATGTAGCTTGTTCTTAGCTTTTGCATAATCCAAAAACTAAAAACACCAACTGTTGAGCTTATTGACTTGCACAGTGCTTATTTTTAAGTTTGATAAAAGTTGTTTTTACAAAAGTTGTCCATTTTCAGTGTGTAGATAAGTTTCAAAAAGAAAAATCCAAAAATAATCACTTTTTAATAAAAGTGATAGTTTCTATTTAATATAATTTATATTTTAATTTTTCTTTTTAAATTTTAATTAAGTACTTATCTATTATTATATTTTTCTTAATTTCCTGTTATCTTAAAGTATTTGTATAAATTTTATTAGAATTTTCCCTGTTCATTTAGTATTTATTAGAATTAAAAACAGTTTAATTAATAATTAGTTAATATTAGTAAATTAAATAGTTTAAATAGATTTTGTTAAACAGTAGTATAATTTTATATTTTTACTAAGTTCTAAATAATATTTAGCATATCTGGTAAGTTTCTTATAATTTCGACTGTTCATTTGGTAATTTTTAGATTTAATTTTAATTAAAACAGTTTAATTAGAAAAACAAAAAAGAAAATAGTTTTAGTGTTTAAGTTTAATCTCAGATCCATTTTTATAATTTTTCTAGCTTTTATGCATTATTTAGAATCTGTAAAAATTGGATTTGTAATTTTCTCTTTTAATTTTCTATTTTTCTTATTTATTATAGTTTAATTAACCTTTATATAATATTTTAGTAATTAATTAATAAAAGATCCACAAAAAGACAAAAATATTTATTTTCAATTTTTATATCTCCTTTAAGTCATTTTAGATTTTTAGAAATTAATTTTGCAAATTTTTAGTGTAAGTTTGTAATCTTAATCATTTTTAGATTTGTTATAAATTAGTTTTAATTAACTTTTTAAATAGTTTTATTAAATAATTAACATTTAAATATTAAAATAATCAAAAAAATAATTTTCTTTTTAATTTAATTTTCTTTTCATTTTAATTTTGTAAAAGTTTCATTTTTACCCCTGTAGTTTGTAATTGTTCATATTTAACCTTTTTCCATTTTACCTGATTAGTCTGTCTGTATTAGGTTTTCCCAAAGCCTAATTCTGTTTCCCTGTAGTGTAGAATTTTGTTATTTATCATTTCCATTAGTGTAATCAACTCCAAATAATCATTCTCAATCTGGTTACTATTCCCAATCACTCTTTCCATAAACGTTTTCAAAAATACAATTTCAATCTCGTCGGGATATAACGACCCGGGAATACACTGTGCTTACACCGGATCATAAATTGATCTCTCCTCTCCCTCATTTGACTTAGTTGACCACACCTGGTTGACTGGTTAGTTTGGGAGGAGTCAAAATTTGGCGCCGCTGCCGGGGAGGTTGTTGCGTGTTTTAAAAACGTTTAAGTTTAATGATTTTCAAAACCCTCCTTGTGCAAATCACATCACTTGTAAATTTTTTGTAAAAATTTTAATCATATCAGAAAAAAGTCATTAACACTTTTCCTAAAGTGTTAACAACACCAAAAAAATCATAAACTACAAAACAAATCGTGAAGTTAAATTACTTCGATTCTTTAAGATTACAACCTATACAGTTGGAATACGGAGGTTCTGACATTAAATTGCGAACCGAAGAGAGA
>LBNU01031734.1:0-10883 GCA_014162995.1 Artemisia annua
TGTATAGCATGTATTTTATTTTGATGAAATAAAATTAGTATGTTGTATTATTTTTAATTATTAGTGAAATGAATTTATTTTATTTAATGAAATGAATAAAAAAATAAAGTTGTATGTGATGGGCCCCAAATGAGTAAGTTGAGATTAGTTGTTAGTGAGGAAGGGGTTAATTGTGAAGAGGGTGTAAGGTGATGTGGCATCCGTGAAACCCAAGAGTTTTGGTTCTTCACTATACCTTCCCCTCTTAGCGTAATCCGTGCTGCAAGACCGGAAAATACTATATATAAACATGGAACATGACGCCAAAGAGTTTTAAAATTCATGTTAACAGCTGTTTGCTGACAATAAAATATTTCTGAATGCTATATGGAGCACCTACCCATCAATAATTCTTATTTAGGAGTATGGATTTTGACATTATATTGACATTTATGTGTTCAATAATTCAACTGAGGAAAGCATTGCTGCTGCAAACAGCATGTAAATTATTTGCAACTTACATTTTTATACACTTATATTCTTCATCATTTTCTAATTTGCAATAATGGTCCCTCTTTATAAGCCTTTGTAGCAGATAACATCCCTGCAGCCATAGCATGAATGATTTCCCCTGATTCAAATATATAATAATTAAGTTATTAAAATGTATGCGAGATAAATTATTAAAAACATTTTGTAGTGAATGCATTATGCATTAACACTTATATTACGAAATATATTACTCGTAATTATAACGTAAAAAGATCAAAAGAGAAAATATGTTACATGTTTTATTTCAACAATTAAGAGGTGAGATCAATATATATCATAAATTCTCTAAAGATCAAAAGTATTTACCCATTATAATAAGTATGTTTCAAAGTTAACTACATTTTTTGTCCATGGGTAAAATATAAAATCAATTACCTAAACAAACATTCCCCACACCTGATTATAAAAACAAACACAAAGGACTTACCAAGATTGACACATCGAGCATTTGAATTTTGCTCGCCCTCCCTTTTTACTCGCCGTTTTCAAAAGAAGACAAGTATTTTGCTTGCTAAACGACAAGAACATGGCGAGCAAATGCTTGCTCGCCCCCATGCGTTGCTCGCCGATCGCTAAATGAGTGTTTTTACCGAGCATGGTTGTGTTGAGGGCAAGCAAAACCATTTTGCTTGTTTCGTCGATTTTTGTAACACGGATGTCGATGCTTCATTTTGGTAATGGTTTATGTATAGTGTTCATTTTAAAGTGACACAAAAATATATTGTTAGTCCCAAAATCAAGAAGCATGTGATGATGTTTAGCTCTCTCAAGATTTTGTGAATGTAGCTCTCTCGGTCGGGTTTGTCTCAGTTGGGTTGAGGGGGATGAAATTTTGTACAGTAGTAGGGGTGAGCAAACAAAACCGAAAAAACCGAAACTGAACCGAAAACCAAAAAAACCGAACCGTAAAAACCGACCGAAACTAAAAACCGGCGGTTTGATTTTTAATTTTTCAAAAACCGAAAAATAAGGTTCGATTTCGGTTTTTGTCCAAAAACCGAACTGTAAAAACCAAACCGAACCGATTTTATTATGTAATAATATATAATTAATATAATATGAATAAATAACTAAATAAATCAAATTTATAAACTCATATTCATTTTGTGGGTAGATTTATAATATATTTATCTTAACTTTTATGTTTATATGTATGTTTGTCGTGTCATGTGTTTACTTGAGAATATATCAATAAATATATGACGATCATACTATATGTATGTTCACTTGCATCTGTGTGTCTCATCTATATCTGTGTAATTATAGAATCATGCAATAAACATTATTAATTTATTATGCTTAGATTGACAAAAAAAAAAGTAAATAAGAATAACCAATTTTCTATAATACAAGTTTGTTGGCATAAATTTGTCATGCCCAAATATAAACGGTTTAGAAACCGAAAAACCAAACCGAAACCGATAATAAACCGAACCGCCAAAAACCGAACGGTTTCGGTTTTAGGTTCTATAAAAACTGAACATTTCGGTTCGGTTTTAGCCAAAAACCGACCCAAGCCGAACCGTGCACACCCCTATACAGTAGAATGAGAGCATAAACAACAACTCTAACATATGTATTGATAAAAGGAAGAAAATACATATGACTATATGAGCAAAGTTAGCAAGTTAATTCGTTTGGTAAGTCTGTTTCCCCTCAAGATGATAATGTTATGTAATAGGAAGTGAAGTGAAGGGTTGGAGCAATGAGTAAGACAGCTGCAAATTGCAAGTTTAATTGACACACTCATTTAGCATTAACTTGATATCGTATTTTTAATGTTGTTACTTCTCCAAGCCTTTTAATAATTGAAGCATGTGATTTTGTTTTTTTATTTACGAATAGATCAAAGAGGTCTCGGAAGGGTGTGCAATACGTGTCGTCGCACACGACCTCCACTTAAAATGGGCCACATTTTTATTAGTTTTGCATATAAATACGTATAATATTAAACATATATGAGTTATAGAATTAAAGTTTAATGCAATTTTTCTTTAATTTATAGGTGTAATAGAGTCTATTTGATGTTATTTCTTAGGGCCACCGAAAATTATGAGACGACCTTGAAATAGATGAACTTTTTTGGTGATGAATGCATGAATTTGTATATGTGGGTGTAATGGTGAATTGGTGATGGCAACAGCGNAGTTCACGAGATTTTAATGAGCATTAAAAATAGGATGTCCATTGAAGAAATTTTGTGATGTGAGGAATTATGTGTGCAAATACTCCTGATTCTGGGGACTAAATGTGTATTTTACCCTATTCTAAAACTTATGAACTCTCTAAATGAATAAAACGAGTAAATAAACAACTTGGTGTTGCTTATTTATTAAGAGGTTACAAGTTTAAATCATACATCTAAATCTAAAAATGTGACAGAAAACTCTGAATCAGATAATGTTTTTTTTTTTTTGAAATTTCTAAATAATTAGATTAAAAAAACTATTTTACGGATCATTAAGAGGCAGTAACATATCTTTTCAAGTCTTGTTGATCAAGGGTTTTAAACCTCTTAGAGCAAAGGGTAAGGTAACGAAATCAAGAGGTGAAAGTTTAACCAAATGAAGTTAACGGCTCGTTAACCATACCGAGGGTTGAGGTTAAAGCCTCGTGAGGCCTTAACGTCTCGTTAAGGTGCTTTGTGATGTGTGCTTATTCACACATCTTTTTTTTTTTTTGACAAATTAAGACCAAAACAGACACAAACTAACCATAAATGCCAAAGATATTGTGTTTTTGTGTTTGTGAATTGTGATCGTGCAGGTACGGATATTTCAGAAACGGGCATTAAACATGCCAAAAAGGACAAAAACGAGCACGAGTTTGGAAAACGTGTCAAAAGCCGGAGCCGGGGAAGCAAATTACCATTTTTGAGCTCAGATTATCAAAATATGCCTTGGGGAATCACAGAATGCCAGAATTAGTCATTGGAGCAAAAGTTTGCAGAATTGGCAGAAATGGTCCCTCAAGTTTGAAAATTGGCAGAATCGGCCCCTGAGCATTTGTTTTTGAAGAAAAGTTAACAATGGTCCTTGGGAATTCACAAGTTGTCATGCTTGGTCCCTGGGAGAAAAGTTTGGAGATTTTACAAGTTTGGTCCCTCAACTTTGGGAAATTGGCAAGTTTGGTCCTCAAGTTTCGGTGAATTACAATAATGGTCCTTGTGATACTTAGCAAACCAAACGGACCATATTTTGTTTACTTAACCCAACAACACCACAACCCCTTTAACCCTTTATAACCCAACCCATAAAATAAACCCAAGTCTAAATCCAAAACAAAAACACAACATGTGGCCCATTAACCTCCCTGGCCCAACTCCCTTAAACTAACACCCCTGTTAGTTATTTCGAGGGTCAAACGAGAAGTCAAACATCACCCCTTCCCCCTCACCACTTGCAACCTGCAAGTCCTCACCTCCATCATTACCCTCCCCCCTCCTCTCCTGCTACACTCAACCTCACACCCCCTCCATATACTCCCAAACAACCAGAAAGGACAAAATTCACATCCCTACACTTACAAACTGCCAAAAATTTCTTATATCATTTTTCCCGCCAAAAATCTTTAAGGGCCAAGATGAATTCTACACATCCAAGGGCTCAGAATTTAAGTGGGAAATGATCAGAGGGGTCCTAAAACCCTAAAGGTTCACTATATAAAGAAAGAGATGCAGAGAGAAGAAATGTGTAGTTTGTTTTAGCCTAGTGTATGTCGAATAGCTTAAATTTCCATGTTTCAGTGTTTTTCTTAGCCTAAAAATAATGTACTAAGTCTTCTCAGTGTAATCTAAACCTTTTTTAAGCTTTAATTTCAGTCTTTCATTTCAATTTCAGTTTATGCAAATTTTTACTCAAAATCTCATTATATCTTAAATGTTGGTAATAGTTGTTGTTTAGGGACCATTAAGCTCACATAAGTTTATTTATAAGCTTTTAGAAGCTTTTTAGATCATTTAGTGGACTGGTACTTATAAAACTAAAAAAATACTAAAAATCAAGAAAAATAACAAAAAAAATCAAAAATCAGTTGTCAAGGAGATTCAAGCATGGAGCACTATTTATTAAGGATGGCAGTGGGTTAGAAGCTTTGTGGAAAGCTATTAGGTGTGTTCTCAGGTCCTTGGTTCTTTGTTTAGCTTTGATTGCGCATGGTAAGCCCTTTTGTACAATGTTTTCCTTTAACTGTATAACTGCTTATCATGGTTCATTTCTGTGTTTCTTGTGTTTAATTAGTGTACTTAAGTTAAGTTGTGGCTTAAAATTGCTAGTTTGTTATGTAGAATAACTTGTCTTTCATTTTCTCAAATCTCACAGTCAAATTAGCATACTTGGGATTCTTGAGTATTTGTGGTTAAGTTTGTTGCTTCAGTGTTTCTTGTAGCTTATTACAACATATTAGAACCTTGTGAACCTTTTTCATGGTATGAATCAGTTGATAACATTAAAAATCACAAATTCAGTGTTATTAAGGAGTGTTTGGATTTGTATGCAAATCTGTGTGCAGGCCTGTTTTCCTTGTGGTTCTTTGTTGTTACATGCTACACTAGGTCCTAGTAACTCATTACAATCATAAAAACCAGGCCTTGTTTGTTAAAAAGTCAACATTCACTTTGATCTCATCTTATTAGCTCACTGATAAGGATTTTGGACTCATAATCATTCAATTCAGTTCATAGGTGATTGTTGTAGCTTAATTTAGTCTCTTAATAGCTTATAATTACATAATCAATCATTAGTAGTCATTTAAATCTCACATAAGTCAACTTAGCTTAACATTTCAAAAAGTCAAAAAATTGCATAACTGTCAAAATGGCCAGAATTTCTTGAGCATGCACAAGGTGTAATATAGATTGGAAATGGTTGATTTTTGTTGCATCATTTGGTAGCTTGTTAGTCTATTTCAATAAGAAAAACTCATTTTGAAATCCATTTGCTTATAAAAAAGCTCTTTCAAAGTTGCATGTGTACTTATTGACCTCCCCTGCACCAGGCTCATAAGCCCTTTTTCTCAGACCCATATATTGATCATTAGTGCTTGTTAGCTTGTGTAATTTGGTGTTTTGAGAAGCCCTTCTGGCTGGATTATTGTTTATGTGCTTATTTGTTCATTTCCAGCTTAATTGAATGCTTATTTTGGTTCATGTATGTTGACTCACCAGAACACTTACACTGATTCATCAGTGTAAGTGATCTAGTTCATAAGCTCCCTCAGAACTTAGCAGTGGGCTTGAGCTTAGGTGACTTGGCTTTTTGGAAAGCTCAGGCACCCATCTTTAAGGTTCAGGGCTTATAAGCTACTTCCAAGCTTATTTGATAAGTCTGCTAGTGGCTTGTACTTGGTCCATATCACTGAATACACTGATTCATCAGTGTGTTGGTGTGAATTTCATAAGCCCCTAATAAGCTCACCAGTGGGTCCCACAGTGTGAGCTTGGACTTTTTGGAAAGCCCATAAGCCCAACTCTAAGGTTCCAGGCTTAATTTTGGCTTAATAGCTTATTTGATAAGCTAAAAGTGGCCTAAAAGAAGCCTGCAGGCCAGTTTCGCTGACAGGGCAATTTGGAATTGCTTATTTCTACTTTTTGGCTTATCCAGCTAGTTTTTCCCTTTTCTTTGGTCTCATTTTTGTTCATCACAGCCATTTGCAGCTTATTTTCACTATGTGGGTCCTTGGATAGCTTATTTGAGCTCAAAGCCTCATTTTTAAGCTAAAAAGCTCACTATTGAGCTTTTTAGACCACACACAGCTTATTTTTAAGCTCCACAATACTTGTTTTCACAAAAGTTGGTAATTTTTAGCTGTTAAACAGTTTTGTAAAAGAAAAATCAAAAAAGCATCAATTTAAGAAAAGTGATAGCTTCTATTTAAGCTAATTTGGCTTATTTTTCTGCTTATTTATAAGCACATTCTAATTTTATATTTTTCTTAAGTTCCTGTTATCTTATAGTATTTGTATAAAAATTTTCATAATTATCTCTTTTCATTTAGTATTTATAATAATTAATATTAATTTAATTAGTTTTAATTGAAAAATCAAAAATAAAATCCATTACTTTTTATTTTTAATCTCTAGCATCTTTTTATATTTTTTCTAGCTCTTATTAATTATAAAGTACTATTAGAAAAAGTTTCATAATTATTACTATTCATTTGCTATTTTTATTAATTAATCTAGTTTAATTAGCTTTTAATTAATAATAAGTAAATAATTTCTGAAATAGCTTATTTATAATTTTTATAAACTTTTTATAATTTTTAGGATTCCTGTGGTGGTTAATTAGTTTTATAAAAAAAATTCATAATTATCTAAGCCATTTTAGTATTTTAAGTAATTTAAATTATTTTAAATAAGTAATTAAATAGTTTTTAATTAATAATTAATATTAAATAATTAAAAAAATCAAAAATATTTTTCTTTTTATTAAAATTTTCTTTTAATATTAAGTTTGTAAAAAAGTCATTTTCACCCCCCTTAGGATTTTTGTTACCCTCATTTCACTTTTTATTTTGTACGTTTACATTTATTTTAATTTAAACGTACGTTTTTAAGTTTTTAAATAATTTGATTTCACGTGTTTGTTGATATTTTTCATTTGGGTCATTTTCACTCTTAATTCCTTAGTGTAATCACTTTTATCCCTTTTCCATTCATAATCACCCGATCACAAATCCGTTTAAATACCTTTACGCACCTCGTTGGGACTTAACGACCCGGGAAAACACTANAAAAAAAAAAAAAAAAGCCTTCAAAAAACTTTATTTCCACCACTATAAATAATTAATTAACACACAACTTTTTTTCACACTTCCACAACTTTATTTACTTCCTCTCTACCTAAAAAAAAAGAACTTATTCATTCACAATGGATCCGAATCAAAGTGTCGAATCACCAAAGCATTGGTCAGATGTAGATGACGAAACTGATTTTGAGTTTATGATTGCCGCGTACGAGTATCAGCAATAGTTGGAACAAGCAGCAGCAGCTCAACCTCGCTTGTCTCGTACCCCGATCTTTCGTGAACGTGAGCTTGCCGAAGAACGTTCGCATAACGACTATTTCATTCAAGGTTGTAAGTATTCAAACCGTAATTTTCGAAGAAGATTTGGTATGAGCCAGAAACTATTTCTACAAATAGTCGAAGGTATTGAATCTTATTATTCCGATCCTCTTCCAGATTATTTTAAATTTTTTAACAAAGGACCGATTGTTCGGGTCGAAGGAGTATGAGTGTACTTCTGCGTTGTACATCTGCCATACGCCAATTGGCATACGGCAACTCACCCGATGCGTTTGATGAGTATTTGCAAATGGGTGAGCATACTTCACGTGATTGTCTTGATAATTTTAACAAGTGCGTCATGGATTTGTTTATGCTGGAATATTTAAGAAAACCAACATGGTCCGACATTCAAAGTATTTACGAAAAACATGAGTGTGAACATGGTTTTCTGGGAATGCTTGGTAGCATTGATTGCATGCATTGGGAGTGAAAAAAATTTTCCGGTTGCGTGGCAAGGGCAATATGGTAGCGGTTTTAAAAAATTCCCAACAATACTGCTTGAAGTTGTTGCTTCGCAAGATTTATGGATTTGGCATGAATTTTTGGGATGACCGAGGCGAATAACGATATTGATGTTTTAGATAACTCTCTGTTATTCGACGATGTTCTTGCTAACGAAGGCCCAAGAGCACCTTATATGGTAAATGGAAGAAGTTATGAACATAGGTATTACTTA
Source organism: Artemisia annua (assembly GCA_014162995.1). NCBI lineage: Eukaryota > Viridiplantae > Streptophyta > Magnoliopsida > Asterales > Asteraceae > Artemisia > Artemisia annua. The sequence goes on from LBNU01031734.1 coordinate 8,276, forward strand.
GCTGACGGAATTTACCCACGTTGGGCAACTTTCGTGAAATCCTTCTTAGCAATGTCCGACGAAAAACATGGTTATTTTAAAAGGAAACAAGAAATTGCACGAAAGGATGTCGAACGTGCTTTTTGTGTGCTTCAAGGACGTTGGGGTCAACAACCGGCACGTGCACTGGAACTTGTCAAGATACGTAGAATCATGTATACTTGCATTATTTTGCATAACATGATTTTAAAATATCAAAAGTTTGTACTACGTGACTATGGTGAAATGTGGGTGGATCCGGCACCACATTTGAGGCAGCAAACTTGGGTCAAAAGATGTGATACCCAGCGTCGCGTTCAAAGAGAAATACGCGACCAAGAAATGCATACCCAACTCCAACGAGACCTAATGGAGCATATTTGGCAGAAACATCTTCAACGACAACAACAAGACCAACAAGAAGATTTCAAAGACGATGAATAAGTATTTGTAATACTTTTGTTTTTAAATTTCCTATGTTTCGTATTTTTTTTTATTTTTTTTTATTTATTATTATTTTTTTAATATTTCGTATTGTAATGTTTAATAATTAATGTTATTTTTTTTAATAAATGAAGTGTTAATTTTAGTTTAGGGGTTGAATTTGAAAATAGTTTGGTTAAAGTTTGGTTATGATACCAAGGGTTTTTGGTTAAAGTTTGGTGGCTGATGTGGCTCTGACGTGACAGTTGGTTAAAGTTTAACCAAAGTTACCTTACCTTATGCTCTTAGAAACATTTTTAATTGGCAAAAGTTATTAACATATGAGATTTATAGGTCACTGAGAGCTATTAAATGATTTTACAAATAATAAACAAAAAGAGGCTTACAACCATCCACCACCACCAACGTTACAAACCATCCACCACAGTTAACAGAAACAAGAACACAAAACCCCAATCGAATTATATGAATTCAAGAACATAAGAAGATGCAGATTATAAACATAAACAAAAATAACAATATATATGAAACAAGACCAGATATAGTTTCATGAATATAAAATCCATTATACAGTCATCGCATAACACATCACAACACAAGATCTAAATCAATGTGTTTCCAGATTTTGATATCTAAGGGCATATACCCCATATTCTTAGATAGTCAAATCTTTTATTTTGAATGTCCCAAATACTCAGATCTGAAGTAGAGGAGCAGATAATTCATAAAGGCAATCATGAGGACTTGTGTTGGCTGGTGTTAGAAGAAACATAAAGTTTGAAGTCCATCATGGAGGAAGAAGATGACCTGGCCTATAAGGAACGAAAAATAATGCATGATGCCCAAATTTGATATATTATTTTTGTTTGGATGGAGGTTAATAAGTATGATGTTGCTGGTAAGATAGTGGTGATGATAGTGGACACCGGCAGGTGGTGGCAGATAGTGGTGATGTTGTTGGTAGATGGAAATTTTTATATGGTGTAGAGGTTTGATGTTGACCATCGTTGTTGCTTAGTGGTGGTGGTTCTAGCCTTCACCATCAATCATCTTTTTTATGCTAATTTCTGTATTTTATTTGTTTGTGATCTGCTAGTCAATTTTTGTTTTTATTTTTATTTTTTATTATTATTATTTTTTTTAATATTCCAATACCATGGAGACCCCTGATATGTGCTTATTCACATATCTTCTATTCACCATTATTAGACTATTTTAGACCAAAAACTAACGTTCAAAGCCAAAGATATCGTGTTTTTGTGTTTATGACTGTGCAGGTATGGATATTGCTAAAACATCACAAAAAGCAACCTAAAAGCCCAAAAAGAGCACGAGATGTGGAAAAGAGTCAAGAAGCCGAGTCAAGTTGATATTCACTCAAGGAAAGCCCGTGACGAAGTTTTCATTACTTAAAGGCTCGAGAATATGAAAGAAATACTTAATCGAAGAATAAAGATGATATTCTCCAATCTTGTGTTTGCTTGGATTGTTTGTGTTTGTGCAGGATTTCTCCAATTCATGATGACTCTCGTGCTCGTGGATCGTCTCATCTCCACTCGAGTCCCATGTCTTGCTGCTGGAATGGAAATCCTATATCCTAATCTAATCGACTAATGGTATCTTTGGCATACTTAATAAACGGCCTTAGATTTATTAGGATTACCCTTACCTTGAAAACATTGAGGACAATGTTTATCTTTAGTCTGGGGGGGTGAATCTTCGATTTGATTGACCTAGCACTTTCTTCTTTGTCGTTTACTTACGCAACCCCGTTTTTCCTCAAAAATCCATAAAAATTGAAAAATTTTGAAAATTTTCAAAGCAAAAAGAAGAAAAAAAAATGAGAAAAATATAAAAATACAAAAATAGAATAAAAGTTTTGACACCGAGTTTGACTTTCCTACTAGGTAAGAGTGGGAATAAAAATTTTGACTTGATCCGGGCGTGTTGAGCCCTAGCATGTTCCCTTAACCAAAGATGATCATAGAAGCTTTTGCTAGTTTTGTACACAAGGAGCTACTCTTTTGTCGGCTTCCGTACTTTACTTTATATATGCATGGCTTAAAAAATTATCGGCTAAGTATCCGCGGATCTCATTATTTGAGATTTTCAAAATGCGGAGAATGAGATATGATAGTGTTTATTT
>LBNU01031734.1:11452-22337 GCA_014162995.1 Artemisia annua
ATTCCTCAAGATTACAAGGACTTAAGTTTACTTTTTGAAAGACGTTTAGTAGTGTAAAAGAAGTTTATGTGTCATTTCATGAACTATTAAGAATTTAGGGGGCTTGATGTAAAAGGAACCCACCCATGGAGTCCTTAAATACCACCCTCAACCTCATTTTTGAGGTAGTTAGTTGGTTAGTTTTTAGATTTTAAGTTTTTATTAGTTTATTTCCATGTTGTAGTGTAAGATTTTCAATACAAGCTTTTCATTTTCATGTCCAAGTCTTTTACTTTGCTTATTAACTTGCTTATTTGCACCTTCTTTTCATCTTATTCAAGCTTCTTAATTCTATCTTGATTCAATATAAGCTCATAAAAGTCTTGCACCACCTTTGCATGAAAAGAAATTTTCGTGCCTTATGATTATGACTTGAGCTTATTTGGGTTTTGCTAGCTTGTGAGAGCTTTTGTTTTGATTTGTTTTAGCTTATTTACAAGTTTTAAAGTTGTTATCTTTAGCTTATTAATCTTTATTTTGAGTCTTAAATAGCTTTTTAGTTACAAGCCCTAATAATATGTTTTGCTTATTTTGATTAGTTGTGTCTTCTATAGCTTATTTTGAGTATTGGTTTAGCTTAATATTGAGTCCAAATAAGTTTTTATAAAGTTTTCTTAAAGTTTTTTTACGTAAAAATTAATACAGTAGGTTCTTAGGGTTTTATAGCGAGTATGGAGTAGTTTAGGGTTTAGAAGCGAGTATGGTTTACTTCACATAGCGAGTTTGCTATTTTTCTTTTATGCTAGCGAGTTTGTTTCTTGGCTAGCGAGTTTGGAGCCCATAATTAGTTAGCGAGTTTGGTTTCATTAGGTGTAGCGAGTTTGTTTTTCCCTTAGTGTCTAGCGAGTAAGGTTCATAGTGTGTAGCGAGTTTGGGTGCACAATAGGTCTAGCGAGTATGGTTTCCTTTAGGTCTAGCGAGTATCATTTTTCACATTAGTTCCTAGCGAGTTTGGTTTCAAGTTCCTAGCGAGTATGGTCGAGTAGGTGTAGCGAGTTTGATTCCTTTGTTGTGTCTAGCGAGTTTGCATTTACATAGGTCCTTAGCGAGTTTGCTTTCATAGTCCTAGCGAGTTTCATTTTCCTTGAGTGTCTAGCGAGTTTGAGTTTACCTAGGTCTAGCGAGTTTGGTCATAGTTTAGCATAGCGAGTTTCATTTTCATTTTGTCATAGCGAGTTTAGATTTTTTTTTATTTCTTTTAGTTTTCGAGTCTTAGTGTTTTATTGTCGTGTCTTGTTTATTTTTAAAGTCGAGCTAGGCTATTTTGCACTCCATCGTTCATAGAGTGGAGTTTTCTTTTACTTAATTCGTACCGTTACTCTGCCGAATTTTCTTTTAAACTTTTTAACTTAGTTTAATTTTCTTTCGTTAAATACAAAACAACAAAAACATTTCCTTTAATCCTTTCTTGAGTTTAAACTTTTATTTCCTTTTTCGCTTCACTTAGTCTAATGTTTTCTTTCATGGTTAATTTTATTCCCTTTCTTATTGTTCTTAATTTCATTTAAATTTTATGCAAAACTTTCGTAGTGTAATTAAAACAAATTCAACTCTTTTTAACCCATTCATCTCACATAACTCACGACTTGAGTGACGAGATCAATTTCAACGCTCGTTGGGACAACGATCCGTGGTTTACAAGCTTCACCGCTTAGTTTTGCTACATCAACCCCTAGATGAGATTATAGTTCAAAACAAAAAACAAAAAAGGGACGGATGAGATTAGAAAAAGGCCCACATGAAATGATAAAGATGGACAGAAGGAGTCAGTAGACTAAGGAATTCTGCAACCCTTTATTTTCGGTATTCATCCCCAATATTGGGGCCCACACACACATACCAAACATCATATTTTGGCATCATCCCTCAATCCACATCTTACTCCCTCAAACCAAACGCACCCTAAATCACAACAACAACTGGTTTTCGTTGTTTTCTGTTGATATAAAATTATAAAGATAATGAATTATGTATACAGTTTCTTTTGTTATTATTTATATACTTAGGCTGCCCGGCAAGGGCGTAAGTAACCACTTAGTGACCCAAAGGTCACGCGCGAGCCCCATGTCCATGGCTTAAGTCACGCGCGAGTGAAGGCATCAAAAGAGTATTTGTGGTGAGATGCTCACCTAGTTTTGTTCACTATTTGTCGGCCCCATTTCAACATATAGCCATTAATTTGTTTTTAAAAAAATAAAATTACACTTTCCTATTTTTCAACTATAAATACCCTAAAACTTCACCATTTTTGTACACATCTTCTCATATTTCATTCAAACAACATATATTTCATTCCTCGTTATTCAAATGAATTTCGATACGTTTCTGTTCACCAACTCAGAAGAAGACAATAATTTGTAAGTCGAAACTTGAATTTTATTGGAAAAGTGGTGTCATTTATTAGGAATAAACGACGAGCAAATTGACCGATGAGAAACTGCATAAATCGAGATCGTTATAGTGCTCATGGCCGTTTAGTCGACGCTTATTTTAGTGAGAACCCGATATACGATAAATATACCTCGGAAGAGGTTCCGAATGAGTCACCGCCTTTTTAATTGGATAGTTCGGGAGGTAACTACATTGTCCATTCTTTAGTAATAATATTGACTGTACCGAAAAAGAAGATATTTCCGCGTTGATGAATTGCACCGTCACAATTCGTCAACTGACATACGACACGGTTCCTGATGCTTTAGAAGAATATTTGCAAATGAGTGAGAAAACTTCTCGTCGATCTCTTGATAATTTTTGTAATTTTGTTATAGAAATTTTTTTGTCCAGAGCACGTTAATGCAAATAATGTCTAAAAACGTTATTTATATTTTTCGTATCCTCTACGTTTTAATAATATCAAAACATAAAAACATTCTACGTAAAAGTTAACATAAACAAGTTTTTATTCGTAAATTTTATTTCGACGCCAAATCACTGAAGGTATGAACAATGAACATCAAACTTGATGGATGATCAAAGAAATAATTTTTTCATACAAATGTGACAAAATATTTTACACAAAATAATTAGACAAATTATTTCTAATATATATAGAATGTTTTATTCAAAATCTGGATTTTCCTCCAAAAACAACCACCTTCACAAGATTTTAACATCCCCACTAAAAGAGAAAAACAGGAGCGTCAACGGTACCGTTAATTATGGATGGTACCCTTAAATAACTAACGGTACCGTGGTATTTAAGGGTACCATCTGGCCGTTAGGAGCTCGAAATGTTTGCCTATAATAGTGGACCATTTCTCACATTTCCTTCACCTCCTTACACTGATTTTCTCTGTTCTTTCTTTCTTTCTATAATCCCATTCACTTGTTTGATTCCATTCAAAAGTGATCCAAACTTCATTTCATCTAAAGTGCAAAATAAGAACACTTGTATTCATCAAGATACTAAGTGTCATAGTTTAGTTAGTGCATTAGTAACATTGGTTACTTCCTTGTTGTATTTTAGCATACATTAAGTCTAGAATCTTCTATCTTGTGTAGTTGTAAGATAAGGTAGATCGAGTTGATCATGTTGATCTTGTATCTTGTATAGCTTGTGTTGATAGTGTGTTGATCAGGTAGATCGTGTAGTTTGTGTTGATTGTGTGTTGATCGGGTAGACCGTGTAATAGATTGGGTTAGTATTTTAGTCCGTAAAATATATGTATGTGAGATTGGTTCTAGCTAGATTAGAACTCGACATTTAGCTTAGTGTCGGAAATTGGTGTAAGCGACATGTACGGTTTTCTCCGCCTAAAAGGAGCTTGTTGATATAATGAAGTGAACTCTCGAGTTGGGTACTCGAGGAGTGGAGTAGGGCGAAGAAGAGCTTGGTTACCGAATTATTATAAATCTCGGTGTCATTTGGTTTGATCTTTCTAACTTTCTACTATTATTTTGCATTCTTTACTTTGTAGTTATTATTGTTCATTGTTTATTATCTTGCATTCTTTACTATATATTATTTGTTCATATTATCGTTGCTTGATCTCACAAAAATTCGAATTGAAAGTTTTTGAAAGCATAATTTTAAAACAATAAAATGGTAAAACTATTCAAACCCCCTTCTAGTTTTCCACTTAGTATTTACGGAAACCCACTATGACTGATGTTGTAAAGCTTTATCGGCATCACGAAGAAACACACGGGTTTCCGGGGATGTTAGGAACCTTTGATTGTACATATTAGGAGTGGTTTGCTAGTCGGAAAGCACACAAAGAACAACATGTTAGACGTGATCATGGTTTGAATCCGTTCATTTTGTTGGAAGTTGTTGCGTCACAAGACTTATGGATATGGCATGCTTTCTTTGGTGTTTCTAGGTAGAACAACAACATCAACGTTTTATAGTAATCCCCTTTATTTAACAATCTCAAAGAAGGAAAAGCACCAGAGATTCCCTTTGTTGCTAACAGCTTAGCTTACCCATGGGGATATTATCTTGTTGATGGATATATCCGGAATTGGCGACACTTGTTAAGAAGATTACAGAGCGAATAAGGTATAAGCAAATGCAAGAATAGGCAAGGAAAGATGTGGAATGAGAGTTTTGTGTTCTGAATAAGAAATGGGCGATACTAGCCAATCCCGCATGAACGATGAAAAAAGAAAGAAATGAATATGATGTATACATGCATCATACAGTATTACATAATATGCTTCCAAAAAACAAAGGAAAGATGATATCTCCCTGTTGGTATCCGAAGGAAGCACATCAATCGGACGACATCATAAGATCTGATAAACAAGCGTGACAAGTAATGAGGTACATCAGATCGTCACCAGCGCATCAAAACCTTCGTGCCGATTTGTTCGAACACTTGTATCATAATATTTAATTTCAGTTTTAAATGTAATATTTTTAATATTTGAAGTCTATGTAATGTTTTAAATTTATGAATAAAAGTTTTTAATTTCGTACATTTACGTTCTTAATTTCATAAGTATTTAGAAAAAAAGGGTATTAAAGTGAGGGTAAGGTGACCATGTCCTGTAAAAAGTGAAAATGATTGAAGGAAAGTGAGAGTAGAGAGAAAGCTGACGTAACGCTAATGTGTAAGATGGAGTAGTGTGAACTTATGGTGATCATGGCCACTAGTCTTATGTGCCAACCACCTACATATGCTAATTGACATATTTTATATTTGTTATTTTTCGAAGATTTGATGAAGCGATCATAGTACGTGATTAACCAAAGTATTATAAACCAACAAGCTTATACTTTAATCCCACTTGACCCAAAAGATAGCTCTAAAAGATTAATTATTGCCACTAGCATTATTGCTTGTGTTAATGGTGGTGGATGGTTATAACGGTGGTGGGTGGTGTTTGATGGTATAACGATTGTATATTTAGTGATGGTGGTTATTAAAAGTTGGCCGGAAGTGGATGGTTGTAATGGTCGTGGGTGGTTGTGATGATTGATGGTGATGAGTAGAGATGAAGAAGAGGGTGGATGAGGTGATGATGTTAATTTTAAAAGTAAATTATACCGTTCATCTTTAAGGTTGTATCAACATAACTCGGTGAAATGACAAAAATATCCTCATGTGCAAAGCATAAGGAGCACTTAACGAGATGTTGACTAACAACCGGTAGTTAAAGGGACCTCAAATGATGCAAGACATGAACAGTAAAGACATCAAACGTATTTAAATTTTTTTTTCTTTCTAACTTGGCAGATATATTAGAAATTATTGATTGTTGTTTATCACTCATCTAGTGTGAACATAATTGTAATTTCTCAACAAGATTAAATAATCTAAAGACAAAAATACACCGTTGGTCCCTGAACTTTCCACAAAGCATCGCCATGCACCCTAAGTTTTTAAAAACGTCGTGGTGCGTCCAAAATTTGGGAAATTTAGGCCAAATGCGTCCCTTAACCAGTTTTGTCTCGGTCAACGCTCATATTTTGGTATATTCCCAAGGGTATAATAGGCAAATCACATTTATCACCACACTATGGTTAAATCTAACATGACATTTGACTTTAGGTAGTTGTTGGAAGAAGGTAATTTGTAACATTGATGCAATGTTAACTTTGAAAATAAAGAAAATTCGACCTTTTGTAGTTGTTGGAAGAGGGTACCTCCTGGATGAATGTCCGTGTGGCCTTTCTATCCCTCAAGTCTCTTGAGCTATACGGGGTCGATTTTGGGAATAATGTAATGGTTTTATTGATCGTTCAAATGATTCGTGGGTCTCCAAATATGCAAAGGCTAGAAACCAGGGTAAGTGGAATGCGTATGTATGAAAGACATCATATTAAATTCCAATGGTTGTGCATATGAATAGTCTCTCATTTTGCAGGCCTTATACACGCTTACTGTTGTACCTTTGGAGATTGATTCATTTGATGTAACCATCAACACAACGACCACGGGGCAGCTTCAAAGTGTGGTGTTTCGTTCTTTCCCTAAAACAGAGAATGAAATAGCCATAATAAGGTTCGTACTTGCATGTTCCCCCTTACTGAAGAAAATTTATATCCATGACTGCAATTTGAGTCCTGATGAGAATGAAAACATCAAGTTGAACTGGGACTTGGCAAGGAGGATGTTGAAACTCCATCGAGCTTTCCCCACAGCCGGGGTAGAATTCTTTTACGGTTTGTAGTTTATGTATGGGTTGAATGCCCTAAGACAACTATTTTCGTATAACTATGTTGCTATTAACTAGTTGGTTGTGAATATGCATGTGAATCGAATGTTGACTTTATATACTGTCTATGTTGCTCACCAAATGCAATGGCAAGTTTGACTTTAGGAAGTCAAACGTGCAAATGATAAAGGTTAATTGGCATTTGCATTTTTACTAACTAAAGTCAAAATTGTCATTCCATTATTAAATCCAATTTAGAATATGTACTTTTAACTTTGTAATTGAAATCATTATGAAAACATTATTAATGTAATACCTAAAATTTTAATCTTGAGAAAATTACCAAAATACCCCAAGAATTTTAAAAATTTAATAAAAACTATATAAATTAAATAAAAACTATATAAATTAAATAAAAACCATATAAATCACCAAATAAATTTTTAAATTCTTGCCAAGGCCCAAATAATAATCTAAGATAATTGTAACAAGTCCAATAAAAACACAAAAGCCCAAATTAATTAAATTAGGCCTCGCCTAATGTACTTTCTAGCCAAAATAATTTTAAATCTTGTACAAATAAATATAAAAGAAAGGATAAGCATTATGTATTTTTGGAAGGCAAAATATTTGTGATTGGATTGGCCCTAAATCTCGGCAATTCCCATTCCATTATCCCTAATTGAAACAAAAATCTTTTCTTTCCATTCTACAAATTATATTATACCGATTAAATAAACCAAAATCCCTAAAACCTCTCTATCATTTATACGATTCACAAAACCAATTTCTGGAGGTTCCTCAATAATTTCGTGGCTTCTCTAGGCCAAATTAACACCAAGAAAAATTTTGTTTGATTCTTGAAGGCTCGTTTCAATCGTTCGTCGAATTAATTTCAAAAACAAAGGTATTATTCGAATCCATTCATTTGACCTATGTAAAATTCTTCCATCAATTTTCTCATGTTTCTCACATCATACATGACCTGTGAAAATTGATTGCAAGGTCGTGGGACTCGTCGTGTGCTCGTGGGGATTTTATTGGTGTTATTTTGGCTCGCAAAAAGGTGTATAATTCGCCACGTTTGTTCTTCAAGTTCTAAAATCACTTGGTTATTTTCCCACGTCTCCTACATCATATGAGGCCCAAATAAAATATTAAAATCGAACCATGCATGTTCTATAATTTATTTGTGGATTAAAAACCCTAATTATGCATAAAACTCTAAATATTGCGTATTGAATTTTCTGGACTTGTACAATAATTTTTATGGACTCTATATAATGTAATTGATCTTATAAAAATACTGGAAATAATTGTGGAAGCATGGAATATGATTTGTGGAATTTGTTTGATATCGTTAATAATTATATAAATAAAATGATAATAATTCGAATATTGCATGAACGAATTTTGTGTGGTGATTTACTATTTTTCTGGTGTTCTATGATATATATGCAATATATAAAAATTGTTTTTTTGAATTATTTGATGGCTTAATTGTGTTTTGTGATTTATTGTATATTCGGATTTTAAAGAAATAAGGAAATAAATAGAAATTGTAATTCGAATGAACTAGGGTTAGGGTTAGAATATGTTTTTGATGCATTTAATTATTGTTTAAGGTTGTTGGAATTAATGGTGAAATGATTGGAAATTAATTTTAGGGTTTTGACATGTTTTTATAATTAACGATTTGTAAATAAATAGTTAAGGGGTTGTTTTGTAATTTTCTAAAACTTGTGGGCTGAAGTAGAACTTGTCTAAATCTGTTAGAAATGTGGTAAAAATGGTTCATGGATTGTTTGGATGTTTTTCCTAATTAAAAGGGCTTAATATGTAATTATCAATTAATTATTATGTGAAATTGAAATAATTAGAAAAGGAGGGACTAAAACTGTAAATTCTGGAAACTTGGAGTTATTTTGAGTAAATAATGATACTAAGAGTGTTTTGTGCAATTTTGAGTATTTATGTACTTATTGTGTAATTGTTATGGAATTATGGTTTAATTAATAAGTTTTATAAACTTAAGGGACTAATTGCGTAAATTCTGAAACTTAAGGGGCTGAATGGTACTATATGTGAAATCTGATGTGACATTCTGAATTTTGGAAAAATAATGTGCTTGTTTGGTAAATATGGAACTCTCTTGGACTTAATTGTAAATTATATAACTATAAGGGCTTAAATTGTAAAACTTGGTAAACTTGAGGGTGCAAAGTGTAATATTGGCTTATTTGACTTTCTTGACTTAAGTTGATGTATTATGTGGGTATGTGATCATACGTGACTCCATAACTTGTGAAATTGACACCTTTAACCCTAAAACATGTTCGGTGATTCCATGAAACCCTAATTTCGTAAAACCTTTCCAAAACGGGATTCTTGATACTTATGAATATGGGATCTTGATAATATGATAAAACCAATCTAAAAGAATATGTTAACATTCGGAAAAACATGCCCAAGAGGGAAACCTGCTAATTATGGAAACCTGCTATTTATGGAAACTTGCTATTTATGGAAACTTGCTAAATAAAGATAAAGTGTTTGAAAATGTATGTGTATTTTATCTTCAGGTATTCAAATAGGTTGAAGGGTTCAATTCTTTGTAACACCCTGATTCTCGAATATTTGAACGTGTAATTACTAAGATGGAAATTCAATCCTCAGGATATTTTCGTTTATGCATATGTTTTGTCTTATGTTTGATTTTCATGCTAAGGAAGTGAACTAAATTTGGGGAGGATTGTTGGAAAATTTAGTGCACTTGAGGGATCAAATCATACTTGGAAATGGGTTTGGAGGTACGGAGTGTACACCCATAAGTCCATGATTACCCTGACTGAAATAGTGGTTAAGCAGTGATACTTCTGATAGTACTATGTTCCTGCTGATAGATGTTTCAGCAGATAGTATTATGTTCCTGCTGATAGATGTTTCAGCAGATAGGATTGTGTTCCTGCTGATAAGCAGAGATTCTGCTGATGGAGTACTGGATGAGATTGTAACTGACTTGACTTATTCAAATCAGTTACATCTGCAATCATCACCACATTTAATTGGTCTTATAACCACTATTTAGTGGCTATAATGGGGATAATTATGTGGAGATTAATGGGCCGATTAATTCTCATAATTCCATTTGACTAGCCATGAGTACTTTCCTATTTAAGAGGAATTATGTTGAGCATGAAAGACAGATAGAAAACATAAACACTAATATACGCAAGGGTTGTTGAATTGTGCCTAATTCAGTAACTAACATTTGGTCTTGTCCCAAGTAGATATTCGTGATACCCAGGCATTAGGGTCGAATAGTTTACTTTGGAAAGTGATAACACGATTCCAAGTGATATCCGGTAACCATTAAATTGGTACGTAGCTAGGCATTGATTATCTTACCCTGTTCTGGACTCATAACAACCAACAGTGAATACAAATTACTACATAGAAAACAACTTGTCTCAACCAAAACAAAGATCTATTGGCAATTATAACATTAAAATGGGGTTGATTACGCTTCGTTCCAAATCTTGTTGTAACACAAGTACTGTATGAGTATCAATATGGATGGTGTTGAAACTTACATTATTGTAGCTTGTACTGAGAACTTGAAGCTGTTCGACAAGTACTGGATGAGACATTCATCGAACATTTGACGAGTCGGAAAAAACACATATGATGCAGGTCTTGGTATATGAAACAATCATTTAGCTAGTAATGGCTCCTGAATGTCCCAAAGATCCTCAACATCCAACTCGAGCTTCGCCTCCAGGCTGATTTGTAATACCTAAAATTTTCAAATTGAGAAAATTACCAAAATACCCTTGGATTTTAAAAATCTAATAAAAACTATATAACTTAAATTAATAACTATATAAATTAAATATAAATTATATAAATGCACTAAACAAATTCTAAATTTTTACCAAAGCCCAAATATGATCCAAAGTAATTATATAAGTCCAAAATAAAATGTAAAAAGCCCACATAATCCATATTAGGCCACGCCTAATTTATTTTGTTCCCTAGCCATTATATTTAAACTTTTGTACAAATAAATAAAAGGAAAGAAAGGATAAACATCACTTATTTTGGAAGGCATAAATTCTTGATTTAACTAGCCCCAAAATCACAGCATTTACTTGTCCATACCTAAATTGAAACGCAATCCTTTTTAATTCCTTGATACGCTTTACAAAATAAAAACACATAAACCCTAAAATCACTCTAAAAT
>LBNU01031734.1:36096-55648 GCA_014162995.1 Artemisia annua
TTTTGCTCCTCTCAACTAATAGAAATTATTTTTTTCGAAAGAAAAAAATGTCACAAAGTACTTTAAGAATGACAAATTTGAAAGAAAAATACCCCTATAAGCAAAAAAATTTATTCGGTGCTCAGAAAAACAAATTGTGACAAGAATGAAACTTTTTTAAAATATTTGCCCTATTTTGATTGACCTATCGTTGAAAAATCACTTTAATTATATCCACTGTTTATGTCAAGCATCATGTACTCAAGATTAAATAATCCAAAAGATATATCAAGTTTTAAAAGTAGTTCTTGTTCTACTTATAGGTCATTGATTGATCTTACTAAATAGTTGAGGAAACCATCCTCCTCCCAACAACATACAAAAATAGCGATAACCAGAGACCTATTTATTAGTCAACAATAGTCAAACATCCCTTTTAGAGATCTGTAACAAAAAAAAAAAAAAAAAAACAAAAAAGTAGTAGTAATAACAGATAAATAATGGTCTTTAGACTTGGCAGTAAGCACAATAAAAGAGCCGTAGTCGTGGGAGGAGAATAAAGTGAGCAGAATCAGAGACAACAACAACTAATAAATTGATGAAATTAAACATTTTATTCTTAAACTGCATTTCTAGAGACAGTAGACAACTATGACATATAAAAGTTCAACCATGCAAGTAGGCAACGAAGAAGGAGTAGCATCTTCTTATATATAAATTTACAATGTCAACTTTAACCAGAAGAGTATTCGTGCATACGACGTGATTTTATAATGTCAAATATATATAGTTGATAAAATTTGGTGGTGTTTATTGTAAAATTTATGCATACAACGTAATATAATCAAAATGTAATTGAAAAATTTTGTAAAGATAATTCAATTCAGAATGATTTTTAAAAACATATGAAAGAACGTACAAAAACATTTAATGAAATTGACAATTAGTTGAATTATTTATTTTCTTCCATAAAATTTTTTTCTAGCTTTTTCTACAAAGTGTAATGCAATATTAACAGTATTTGGTTGCTGCTATTAATAGTTACCTTGTCCAAACACCCATTTTTCGATTAGATTAACTTAACACATATCCTAATAGCTTAAGTAACTGACCCAAATAACCGGAGAATCGACTAACCCGGCCTGACTAACCTGACCCAACCAACCCGATTCCTTATATGGTTGGGTTATGATTTAGTGTTTTCAATCAAAACCCGGTTCAACCCAAACTGATAACGCTCAGTAGCCCAACCCAATTAGGCTAGGCACAATAAGGAGGGTCAATCCCCCTCCTTTTTCTCTGCCACGTCAGCTTTCTCTCTCCAGCGACCTGCAGGCGATTCAGTGCCACAGTAAGGGCGACCAAGTTCAATTTTTTTTTTACTAAAAACTTAATAAAACATTAATTTCATTAATAAAACGTAAACAATACATAAACGAAACGATGCAGAATTAAACAACTAAATATTAAACGCAAACATTACATTGCCCCAGTAAGGGCGACCAAGTTCAATTTTTATTATTATTATTTTATTTTATTTAACATTTTTATAAATAATATCTAAAACAAATTACAAGACAAAAAAAATGTTTAATAAACGTCACATGCTAACACACACACTAACACATCATCTTCTCCAACAATCTGAATCGAAACACACACTAAATACACACACAAAAAGGCATTTCTATTCTAAACATTTAAAAAGAAAAAAAAAATACACACAAAAGTTGGCGACCGTCGATCGTGACCACGACCCATTTGAGTTTTTTGTCGACCGACGACCGAATCACCACAACAAGGACGACCGAGACGACCGATGCCGACCGAGTCGGTCTCGGTCCTTATTGTCGCCAGCCTTACATCCCTACTCACAAAAAAAACACTTTTTCTTATGGATGTCCTAGCGTACTCTTTTATTTAAAGTCTAATCTTAACAAAATTTCTAAAATATAAGGAAACCCAAATAAATCTAGAAACAACACACAGATAGAACAAAAAAAAACTTTCAAATCAAAATTCAAACAAAGATGTGAGTATATCACACACATACATACGAAACTGGATCAAAACTTGTGTTACCCACAAACCCTTTTATTTACACACACACATGTTGTAATTTATGCCAATAATCATGCTCATCATAATCTAAACTGTACATAGTTAACCATAAAAGTAACCTTACTTTATTTGAAAGCAGTGTTGCAAAAAAAGGTCTACAAGGCCGATTAATCACCGCCTAGGCGCTACAGGGCCACCAACTTTGCCGATTTATGTAACTGGGTCTAACAAATAGGTCAACCGTGGTCAACAGCGATCAACGACGGTCAATGGTGGTCAAACTTGCCGGAAACCTACAAATCTTGCCGGAAATACCCAAAACTCACAGTAAACTTATTTTGATCACTTATAGTAACTGTTTAAATCTATTACATGTTGTTTTTTAGAAAAAATCTTGCCGAAAATACCTAAAACTCGCCAGAAATACCAAAAACTTGCCAGAAATACCTAAAATTTGCCAGAAATGCTAATCCGATTAATCACCGATTAATCCCGCCTAGACCGATTACAAGCTACAAGGTGGTCGACCGCCTCACTACCGATTCACGATTTTTGCAACCTTGTTTGAAAGAAACGTGAACACCATGAAATACATGTGATGAAGAAGATCCGGTAGAAGTTTGACCTTCTACCATAATCCTCTCTTAATGTTGATGGAATTGTATTAATTATGTGTATATTACGTAGAAGACTTGGGGGTGTTTGTTTTTTTAAAAGATACCCTATATTGCCTTTTACCTCTTACTTAGAAAGAGCCGATATATCTTTTTTTCATTTTCAATAAAAGGTGTTAAAATGTATCGGGTCTTACTCAATACTAAAAGGTGGAGGGAGTATTTTATTGTCTCTTACTTGCTTATACTTTTGTTTCTATTTATGTTTTTGTTTTAAAACTTTGTTTATTCGCTACTTATATTTATACTTTTTTCTTTTTCTTAACTATATGTACACATAGATTTTTTCTTATTTTTTATTTCCTTTTTTGAAAAAATGTAATGAAAAAGGTGTTACAAATTTGCGACTTCAAACACATATATGTATAATAAACATTTACACAAATTTATCGATTTGATATAAATATACAATTGACATAGTTGAAACATTTAATGATTTTACCAAATCAAAAGTTGGCACTATTCAGTCATTTTACCAGATAAAAAACAAGCAACGTAATATGATTTAAATTAAGCTTCTGAAGCACCTCTTAAAAGTAAGATGTGATAGTCATATTTAGACTAAAATATTTTAATGAAACAAACAACACCTCATTCTCCTACTTATTTAGTTTAGGTAGGATAAAATCCAATTAATGTAAAGATTATTATTCATAAATAATATGATGATTTATAATTATCACATCAACTATGGTGGGTTTATGAAAAAGTCTAAAAAATGAAAAAGATTTATGTTTCATTTTAACCATAGTGGACACTTATTTCATGTATATTTTGCATGAAGAGGTCATAATTATTAAAAATATAATACATTTAATGTATTTGTTATAGGAGATGATTTGCACTCTCTCAATTGATTTTGACACTCTAATTTAATGTATTTGAACATTTATACCCTCATATGGGTGAACATTTAAGGGTAATTGTGAGGGTATAAATATCCAAACATACTAAATTGGAGTGTCTTAATAATTTTATTGAGTGTGCAAATCATCTCCCATTTGTTATACATAAGACATTTTATAAAGTTGTAAAGGTTTATAATATACTCCTTCCGTACCAAAATTATTGTCCTCCGACAAAAAACACACAGTTTAAGAAAAATACATTTATTACAGCTTTCTATTTCTTACTTTTTAACAGAATGACAATTTTTCCCTTAGGTAATTAGTTAAAGCCTCTTTAAGGTATGTAATAATAATTTTAAACAAGGGTAATATAGTAAACTTGGTTAAACTTCCCTATCTATTTTTAGTAGTGGACAATTAAATTGAGACATATTAAAAAGGAAACGTGGACAATAAAATTCAGACGGAGTAGTAAATATAAGTTTATAATATCAAAAGGTCAAAAAATCATTGATGTGTCATTGTGTAAAACTTTGTAAAAAGTTTACTATAGTGGATGCTCTTAATAAGGTTTTCATCAAAGCTTGACGTCATTAGAAGCCACACTATAGTAAGTAAATAATTCGTACCAACTATAAATCAACTAATATATATACAAATAATCATAATCTAAGTTAGTTTAGACCATATAAATGAACTAATGCTAACAATACAGTCACACGAACACACATTAGAAAAAGTTAAAAGGCAGCGATGGATGATGGTGTTCGCTGGAGACTGAAGTTAAGGAGGGAGACTATGTTTGCGTTGTGCCTGCTTGTGCACATCAATTGTATATATTTAATTATTTACAAAGTATATGAAGGATCTTTATATGGGCCAAAGTTAATAGTGGGGGGGGGGGNTGTACCATTATCAAAGGCAACCCGAAGTGCAAGGAGATTTATTAGTACTTGTGATTCCGTGTTTCCTGTTTTAGCTGGATATTTAATAGGATGAACTTGATGTTTGTTTGAATTTCAAGTAACTGCAATAAAAGGAGATGGAATTTTCTTATTATATGGTGTGTTGGAAGCTGGTATGTGGACTTGAGTTAATATAAGGGAGTTGATTTGCACACTCCTTATTTTGATTGCGACACTCACTGTACTAGTTTACAGAGCACACTGCAAACTCTGTACAACTATGTTATGCACAAGATAGAGTGTCTCAATCAAAATCTTGAGTGTGCAAATCAATTCTCTATGTTATTTTAAATGTGTCTTGATGTTTAAGTAAAGAGCTCTCACCTTATAATAATTGTTTCCCGAATTCTTTGCATCTTGTCATGTTTACATGTAATGCTAGATATTTTGGAATTAAGTGTAAGCTGGTTGGATTTTGTTGTTATTGATAACTGAAACTTAATGAAGAATATCTTCTTAAACATAGCCAGAAAGTTATGTTTATCAAAATCATATACGGGAAGAAAATTCAAATGCATACCTTTATTTTGGTGCATACCAAGGAAAAATCCCCTCCATCCATCTAGCTTGATCTAATGGTGGGGATTAACCTAAGATTAAACCCTAAAAACCTAAGTTCATTTTTTTTTTTTTTTTTTACTTTTGAACGGATTAAAAGATATTTTTTCGATAGTAATATATAATTACTTTAGTGGTGCAACTAGTTATAATACCCGTGCACGCACGGGGTTTTTCCAGAAAAATTTAATTATATAATATTATCGTTTAAAAACAGGAAATCTAATTTATATTTTAAAAAATTAGAGCATAACATGTGCGAAAGTAAGAAAAATAGTTAGCAGAAAATGTAAATATAACTGTGGCATCAACCTTGTACTGGATTATTGAGCGTGTCTCTTTGTAATGTTATTGGGTGAAAGGTTCTTTGATCACATGGGTTTACACATAAATCAAATTCATTTTAAAATTTTTGTTTACTATATGGACATATAAGAACTTACCCGTGAAAATTGTGATATAAGTACAACTAATAAGTATGCATGATTTTTTCATTATGTATTAATATCAATTACTCCATCCGTCCCAAAATTATTGTCCCCTATGGACTTTTTCGGTCTTTCTTTCTCAACTTTGACTATAAATATTTTTGTTTGTGTTATACAATACTTGATAAAAATTATACCAGTGAAAATACATTTAAAACTCAATCCGTTCATATATTTTGCATCAAGTATTATGTAATATAAATAAAAATAATTAAGGTCAAAGTTTAAAAGTAAAGACCAAAATAATCAATAGGGGAAAATAATTTTGGGACGGAGGGAGTAATATTTTGTAAAAATTTTATTGAATGAAAGATTTAACTTTGTTTAGCTAACATAGATGTTAATGTTAAGGTTGATGTTTTTGTTTAACTTTAACTATTGATATCATGTTTTACAAAATGTGCGAGTTTAGTAGCACATAATGAGCGTTGATGAAGTTAAAATATACTCCGTAAAGTTTTTAAAAGTGTTCTTCCGGATATCCGTATATAAACTTTAAATAATAATTACATGAGTCGTTATAAGTACAATCGCGTATATTTATTTTCATATTACAGTAACTCGTACTTACCATTTGATATTTATATTACCGTTAATAATAATTTAATTGTATTTAATATTTAAACCCGTATACATATATATTAAACTTTTAAATAGGATAACATGAGTTCTTATTTATATTTAACATACATAGTAAAAAGATATTTTAATATATGAAAGTTTAAAACTAATATTTATTTTAAAAGTATTTAACGTATATTAAAATTAATTCGTACATTTATAAAATTTTGTAAGTTTAATGGGTGGAAGTCTCAAACCAATACTAATACTTATGTAATTGTAAACAAAGTTCATATTATAAAGTGTAGGGGTTATAAAATGTAAGGGGTTATAAAATGTAAGGGGTTATTTGTTTATTATCTAAAGCTATCAAAAAACATGGAGATTTATAATTTTACACTTAACTCCATATAATATATTCAAATTCAACCACTAAAGTTTTACTAATTACATCATCTTTTTTTAAGTTTTTATTTTCATAAATTTGACACCTATATTTTTATGCATTTTTTTCCTCAATCAAATTCTCCACCAAATTTATTAAAGTTGGACTAAAATCAATTCAATTTTGACTTTTTATTGACCACTCATATTGCTTGATTTTGCCTACGTGACAAAATTGAACTCTCCTATTGGCCTAATTTTTTTTTTCAATAAGAAGTGTTTTGTAAAAACACTCCGAAATGATGTAATTCTTTTATGATATAAGATCATTTGAGGACCAAATATTTTTTACATACAAAGGGACTAATCTCCACCATTCATCTCCCCTCCATCTTTATTTGATCTAATGGATGAGATTAATCTCAACAATTTAAAAAACCCACTTTCATCCTCTTTTTTCAAATATTAATATCTTTCAAACCGTTAATCGTTAATCGAAAAAAAATATACCGTTACGACGAGCATTTAATTATCTTTCTATAGATATGCATTGTGATATACTTTCGACAAAAAAAAATTTTTCGTTTTTTTCACGTTTTTTTTCGTGGCCGAAAAAATCACATATGATATATCATATATGATATTACATATCATATATGATATGCAATATCATATATGATATATCATATATGATATGTAATATCATATATGATATATCACATATGATATTTTTCGGCCACGAAAAAAAACGTAAAAAAAACGATTTTTTTTTTTTGTCGAAAGTATATGACAATGCATATCTATAGAAAGATAATTAAATGCTCATCGCGATGGTAT
The DNA here is from genome assembly GCA_014162995.1 of Artemisia annua. Classification (NCBI taxonomy): domain Eukaryota; kingdom Viridiplantae; phylum Streptophyta; class Magnoliopsida; order Asterales; family Asteraceae; genus Artemisia; species Artemisia annua. Next base: position 43,452 of record LBNU01031734.1, read on the forward strand.
AATTATTTTCGCTTAACGATTAACGGTTTAAGAGATAATTAAATTATAAAAAAATGGGTGAAATATTAAATGCTTTTAATCTCAACCATTGATTTCTTTTTAGATGGATGGTGGGGATGAGTCCCTTGGTATGTGAGGAATGTTTGGTTTTTTAAATAACTCAACTCTTCTTTTATTATATAAAAGATTTTTTTTATCAAACACTCTCACGCTGACCGATTAGTATTTGACTTCTGGATGAGGCCGATTAGTTTGGACCTCCAACCACAGGAACGAGAAGCTAAAAAAAAAAAAAAAAAACTGCCAACGAAACAAATATTATCTTTGTCTAAAGAGTTAAAGTAAATAACCCACTTATTTGTTTTGTTTAATTTCAAAATAAATCTATTTATTGCCTTTACATTCTACTCTTTCTCTTCCCATCAGTGATCATCATATTCATATACTTCATCTTCTATTTTCAGATCTGCTTCTTCACTGTTTTTTCTCTTATTCCGTTGTTACACGAACTTATTTCAAGCTATAAGATGGGATTGTTGGCCAGTTGGGGGTGGCCGAGCACCCTCCAGCCCCCCATTGGCTCCGTCCCTGTCTGTCTTACTAGTACTAATTTAGCTCGATATATACGTTTGAATCACATTGCTTTGATTTCCTTTTCTTAATTCTTTTTCTTTTCTATTCAGGTGCAACCAAAACATGAGTGCAGTAATAGATGCTGTTGTTGGTCCTATTGTTGAACCTGTTGTTGAATCTGTCGTGGTTCGCATCAAGAAGCACGCAGGCTATATCATTTCCAGCACAAAGTATGTGGAGGATATGCGTAAGGAAAAACAGAAGTTGAAAGATTTATATGATGGTGTTGAAGGCCACGGGAAGCATAATAGAGTTAACCACCTGGTGGTTCCACCTGAAGTCACAACTTGGTTGGAAAATGCAAAAAATATCATTGCACAAGTGGATGGCAGTGATATTAAGGCTGGCAGCTGTTTTAATTTTAAGAATAGGCGTGCGGTTGGGAGCAAAGCCTGCAAGATGACCATGGCTATTAAAGAGCTCATTGATCAACGCAAGAACTTGACATGGTTTGATGATCCAATTCCTCTTGGTATCATCAATCCAACTGTGGCATCCACCTCTGCACCACCATCTAGTGGTCACAGTGAATATCCCTCAAGAAAGTGTACTTTTACGAGTGCACTTGAAGCTCTCGGACCAGACCACGACTCCAGCATGGTAGCCTTGTGGGGAATGGGCGGAGTGGGAAAGAGCACTATGGTGGAAGATCTGAAGAAGGCTGTGGAGAAAAGGGGATGGTTTCAGTTGATTGTTGATGTGGCTGTAGGGGAAGATATGAACATTATAACTCTTCAGGGTCATGTAGCAGATTACGTTTGTAAATCCTTGGAAGAAACAGGTGAAAAAGCAAGGGCTGAAAAGCTTCGTGTAAGTTTCGAGGAACATTCGAAAGATAAAAACATAAAAAACATCCTAGTAATATTAGATAATGTCTGGGAGTCTTTTGATCTGAAACATATTGGTTTAGATCCTTTGCCAAAAGAAGGAGACGAAGGTGCTCGATTCAAGTTCTTGTTAACATCACGGGACAATAATGTTTGCAATATGATGGGTTTTAATAAGAAGATTTCAGTTTTTAAATTGGAATGTTTAGAAAATTCAGAATCACAAAGATTATTCCGCCAACTTGTAAGAGATCCAGATGATGCTGATCTTGATTCTGAACTTCAGGCGATAGGAGATGATATTGCGAATGGATGTCAGGGTTTGCCTATCGCCATCGACACCATCGCCCGTTTTCTTAAAGGCAAGAGAAAGGATGTATGGGAAGATTCATTTACTCGTTTAAAGAACCATGATCCTTACGCTATAGTGAATAATGTTTTTAAATTGAGCTACGAAAACCTTAAAGATCCTGAGGTTGAAGCAATTCTTTTGCTTTGTGGTGTGTTTCCCAAAGATACAGATATTCCTATAGAAGACTTGCTGAGGTATGGATGGGGTTTGAATTTGTTTAATAAAGTTAATAGTATAACAGAAGCAAGAAAAAGGCTGTCCACTTGCATTGAAAGACTTGCAGAGGTAAACTTTTTAAGTGCGAGTCATCATGCTGCGTTTTACAGCATGCATGATCTAGTGCGTGCTTTTGTTTTGGACATGCTGTCTAAAGGAGAGCATGCTTCGATTGTGAACCATGGTAATATGTCAGAGTGGCCTTCAGATGATACAGGCAATCTGTGCACAAGAATCTCAGTTACAAGCACAAATCGGTTTGAGTTTCCTACTGGAGTTAAGTTTCCAAACCTCTCTTTTTTTAAAGTTATGCAAGGAGATGGATATTTCGAGTTTCCTCAAAACTTCTATGAAGGAATGGGGAAACTTAAAGTCATAGGATTCGAAAGAATGAAGGATCCATTGCTTCCTACATCATTTCCATGCTCCAGCAACATTCGAGTGCTTTGCCTCCATCAATGCTCATTGAACTTTGATTACTCTTCTATTGGAAATCTTAAGAATTTGGAAGTGCTTAGCTTTGCTAATTCTCGCATTGGAAACCAACCTTCCACAATCGGAAATTTGACGAAGCTAAAGATACTGGATCTAAGAGGTTGCTTTAATATTCTTATAGATGATGACATCTTGAGAAAATTGGTCAACCTAGAAGAGCTTTATATGATGCCTTTCTACGGAGATGTCATTAGCTTCACAGATAAAATCTGTAACGGATTAGCAGATATTTCAAAGAACCTTACTACGTTAGAAATCGTGTTTCGTGGAAGGAATTCTCAACCGAAGAAGTTGTCGATTGAGAAACTTGAACGATTCACTATCTATATGGGACATGATTACAGTAACGTTAATCAACATGGAAATACCTTGAAGCTGGCCACCTGCACAGATGATATACTGGAGTCTAGTATAAATGAGTTATTTGGGAAAACAGAGACGCTTTATTTACAGGTGAATGATATGAATTTTCTTGAAGATGTCATGGTGAAATCCCCACATATAGCAATCTACAATTCACAGTTCTCCAACTTAAAAGTCCTCAAGGTTTCATACTGTAGCGAGTTGGGATACCTTTTCACATTTAATGTTGCAACAACTCTGTCAAAGCTCGAGCATCTAGAAATATCTTACTGCAAGAAGATGGAAACACTCATACATATTGATATTGGCGAAGAACGGACAATTGTATTTCCGAAGTTGAAGGTTTTGTCTTTAGACGGGCTACCAGAGCTATCAGGACATTTATTTAACGAACAGGTAATCATGTTTTATGCTGATATTATATCGTTTGAACAAAATTTTCTATTAAAAGCAAAAAAAAGGTCATCCTCAACGTAGTGTTCTAGTTTCGATAGCTGGTGAAATTATGTCACGTCTCTACTCTGTAGGCCTTTTTTTTTTTTTTTTCCAAAACATAATATTGTTTCTTATTGTTCAGATAAGGCTAGCAATGGACCAACTTACAAACCTTTAATTATTATTTTGCAGGTTGTGATTCCTATGTTGGAGAAATTGGATATTAGACTTATGAAGAATCTGAAGGAGATATGGCCTTGCCAATCTACTGGTGCTGAAGAAATAAACGTTTCCTTGTTGAGAGAGATTACGGTGGTACAGTGTGATAGTCTTGTGAATCTGTTTCCGGAGAACCCTATGAAATTGCTACATCATTTAGAAAACCTTACAATCTATAGTTGTGATTCGCTTCCAGTGCTATTCAACATCGACTTGGATTGTCTTGGTAAAACTGAGCAACTATGTAGCAGCTTGAGAAGCATTCATGTGTCATTTTCAAGAAACTTAAGAGAGATTTGGAGCATAAAAGGTGAAAATGACGTTAGTTTCATTATCGGCGGCGATCAAGTTCTAAAAATATCTATCCAAGAGTGTATCAACTTCAAAAGAGTCACGTATGCCACCACCTTTTTTTATTTTAAGCCACTTATGGACCTTCAGGTACGGAGGTTTAGCCCAGCGAAAGAGGTATGACTTTAGATTGTTATTTAAGGGGTGTTCAATCTTATGTTTTGGGATACGGCTTGTCTATAAATAATAAGCTCATAAATGTTGGGGTGTTTAAGTTAGCTTATCTATAGTACTTATAATGCATCTAAACACTTTCCTCCTATTAAATTTTTAAGAATTTCTAATATAGATTTTAAGTAAATACTACTCATAAAACATAGTTTACAGTACTTAAATTAAAAAATAAGCTTATTATATTTCAAAGATGAAAAATAGGTTATAAATTAAAAAATAAGGAAAAACAAGCTTATATAAAACATATATTAAAAAAATCATGCTCATAAATGATAAAACCATATATATATGATCTTAAACAAATTAATGTTCCCATTAGTTTGTTTCTTGCGTAGGGCATGCCGCATACATCTTGTTAGGAACATGTATATTATTTGTGGTAAGAAATATTAAGACATAGTAATAATTTAATGTTTTCATTGTTGACCTTCGTTTTTTCTTGCCTATATTTTATTCAACCCGTAATCACTTGGTTTCATTTAAAGCGGGGTGTTGCTAGGAGCATACTTTAATTCCCCTACATTGTATAGTTATGACACACTACAAAAACAATGTCATTTTGTTTTATTTTTTTACACACTTTTAAAACATGTGTATAATATGTTGAGTTTTTTGAAATTATAAATGTATAAAAATTTGTTGCATTAATAAGTCTGAACAAATTTAAACTAAAAGATATATTTGCTTCAAGAAAAAAACGTTTAGGTGTGAATCTTTTATATAATAAAACAAAACCCCAAGTGGGGACTTTTCCATTTCAAAAAAACTAAACCATACCTTATTTAGTAATAATATTATTTAAAAAAAAAAGATTATTTTCTTATTAGGTAACATTTTATATTTATCCATAATACAAGTAGAAGATAAATACAAAAAATATAGATAAGAAGCAATTAACAATAGGATTAAAACTTTTAAATAATTATCTTTAATAATAAAAAACTATAATTAAACATCATAAATCAAACAAAACAAANTATATATATATATATATATATATATATATATACTCACACTTAGTAATGTAACTAATTTTTACACATTTATAATGTGTTAATAAACACAAGATCTTTTACAGACTTTCTACAAGTGTGTAGAGAAAAGTGTGGCAAAATGATATTTTGTTCGTAGCGAAAGTGCATTAGGAATTTTGTATTTTTGTACAAGATTTCAAAACTCGTTCATTCTTTGGATTTTGAAAATGATGCAACTTCTCATACTTAATTAACTTTTAATTCTACAAAAATTCTACTACTGTGTAATTGTTTTGACTTTCCACTTGTGGACTTTGGTTACATAAAAGTTTGGTTTTAAGTATTTAATCTAAATGTTGCATAATACACTTTAGATTTATTTTTGGACTTATTGACTACCATGAAGTTCTTTCGTTTTCTTTTTGGGATTCACGTGTGCTAAGTTTCTTACCATAATATGCAGATCAATGTTAATGTGATGTTCCCGTCCTATCTCACACCGATCTCCAATCACCTTGTTAACATTTCGTTGACATATTCTGATGAAGTGGATGTGGTGTTTGAGTTTGAGAGTCCAAGTAGTCAAAAGTCTGTAAAAGCTCAGAATACACAACCACTAATACTACTTCCCATTCACCTCAAAAAATTGAAGTTAACATGTATGAGGAGGATGAGTCGTGTGTGGAAGTGCAATTGGACTGAATTCTTAATTCTTCAAAAACAACCGCAAGAATGCTCGTTCCACGATCTCACAACCATTTCGTTAGAAGATTGTCGTAACATTAAGTACTTGTTTTCACCTCTCATGGCCGAACTTCTCCCGAACTTGTCTACAGTCGAAATCAAAGATTGTGATGGTATGGAAGAAGTTGTTTCAAGTAGAGATGATGGAGAAATGACAACATCTATGCACGCAAGAAACCCCTTGCTCCCTCGTCTTGATCTGCTTAAACTATGTGGCATGCGGAGTCTAGAGCGTATTGATGGAGGAGCTACTAGAGGTGTGAGGAATGATATATCAGATAAGGTACGTCATTTCCTATGTAACTGTGTGTTTCTATTAGGCTATTATACTAGGCACTTGAAAGGTTACGAAAAAGAAAAATCATAATTTGATTTGGGTGTATATGCCGATGAATGAAATCAGTATATCATAGCAATAGATTCATCACTCATCAATTTGTTATCTATGAAATCTATTCCGCAGGCCTCTCTTTTTTTCATCACAAAATTGAAATATCTAAAGATTTTTTCATACCATATTTTGCCGTCCAAACATACACAATTGTAATGATACACTTTTTCATATCGATTGTCATTCTACCCCATACCAAATTCGATACCATTGTAATTCCTAGCAACAAACCAAACTGCCTTAGATTTTTTATTGTTTATTGGCATATTTAGAAAAAAATAACTTTATACATAAACACAATTAACGTGGCATGTTTGACACCCAACATTATAAAAAGATTTTGATTATTTTTTGATAAAATAAACTACTTGATATACGAGCTTTGTTTGACAAATAAGAGAAAAAAAAAAAAAAAAAAAAAAAAAAAAAAAAAAAAAAAAAGATTTTACAAAAATAATATTTTATAATCTTTTAAATTTAAATGTTACTACATGTAACTTATAACATTATCTTTGTTTTTCAGCTTCCGTTATTTTCGCCAAACATACTCATTTATCCTTGTGATGGTTAGAAGTTCTTTCTTTAGCTATTATTTTTCAAGCTAATTCAAACACTTAACAAAAGTTAATATTATTGATCATAAGCTATAACCTATCTATTGAAATTAAGCTCAAGCTCACAAAATTAACTTGAGTTTTAGACAAACAACCTATTAGCTTTATATATATATATATATATATATATATATATATATATATATATATATATATATATATATATATATATATATATATATATATATATATATATATATATATATATATATATATATATGTGTGTGTGTGTGTGTGTGTGTGTGTGTGTGTGTTGTATATATATATATATATATATATATATATATATATATATATATATATATATGTGTGTGTGTGTGTGTGTGTGTGTGTGTGTGTGTTTGTGTGTGAAAAACTAGAAGGGGGTTGAATAGTTTTCCTGTTTTTAGCTTTATTGTAAAATTTGCTTTACGAAAAACTTTGATTCGATCTTTTGTGAAATCAATAGATTGCAATATGAATAAGATATGCCTAATTAAAGAATAACTACTAGAATATAAATTGCAAGATAAGGAGTAAGAGATGGAAAAATCAAACCAAGACACATGTATTTATAGTGATTCGGTAACGAAGCTTCTCTTCGCCCTACTCCACTCCTCGAGTACCCAACTCGAGAGTTCAAAGCACTATGTCAACAAAACTCCATTCAGGCGGAGAAGACCATACAATGTCGATTATAACGATTTTCGACACTAAGCTAAATGTCGAGTGCTAATTTAGCTAGTACCAATCTCACACACGATCTATGCAATCCTTACAAATCACACAAGCTACAAGATCCACACGATCTACCCTCGATCTACACACTATCTTCACAATCTACACAAGATCTCCACGATCTCTACACGATCACAATGATCCACACAAGTTAACTAAATAAGACAATGGACAACTTGATGTATATCTATATACAACAAGTATGTAACAAATGTTACGAGTGCACTACACTATCACTATAACACTTTGTATCTTCTTGATATGATGTTTTCTTCTCTTGCACTAGTAGAAGAATGAAGGTGATCAATTGGTTGGATAATCGGATCACTCTTAACAAAAACAAATTAACTAAATGATCAAAGAAAGAAGATTAGAGAGTATGGCTTTAACTCAGAAAGTTTTCTGTGAAAATGGGTGAGTAAAAACTGTAAACTGATCTGGTATTTATAGGCAGAGAAAAACTAGTCGTTACAGAGGCGACGACACCACTAAAGTTCAGACGGCACCACTAAATTTAACGGTGCCGCCAGTCCTTTAATGGTGTCGTGCCAGACAAAAACGCTCCTCTTTTTGTTTTTAGTGGGGAATGTTTATTTGGGAATGTTTGGAGTTGTTTTTGGGGAGAAAAATAGCTGTTGTGATTTTTAAACTTATTTTTCCAAATAAAACATTTTTTTTTAATTCAAAAATAATTTGTAAAATGTATTTTAAAAAAAAATATTTTGTCACATTAAAATGTGAATTTTTAGAACAAAATTTAATCCTTTGATCATCTGTCAAATTGTAGATTTGTTTGTTCATACCTTTAGTGTTTTACGTCTAAATGGAATATTACAACTAAAAACTTGTTTACATTAATTTTGACGTAAGACGATTTTACATTTTGTTATTATCAAAACGTAAAGATGTTAAAAAATACGAATAATGTTTTTAGACATTATTTGTATCAATATTAAACACCATTTTGTTTTCCTCTCACCAATAATTAGTTTATTCACTATATGCTATAACCTATCGACTCAAAATAAACTTAAGCTACAAAATTAACTTAAGAAATGTTTTGCGCGAAGAAGTTGAAGCTTTCTGAAGCATTTCACGTTGAGAATACAAAACTAGTTTGGCTAAAGGCTTTAAGCATTTGCATTTCTTTTCCCCGCTCCTTTTTTCTAATGCTTTTTGGAGAAACATTTCCTTTTCACCGCTTCATCAATTATTACTTAACATAAATAAAATAATTTAAAGTCAAAGTTGAAAGGGGAAGACTTTGAAAGTCAATAGTGGACACTTATTTAGGGACGGAGGGAGTATAACTTTAGTTCTGACTATTCATTACGTACTGCAGTATTCTCAAGTGGGCGCTGTTTCTTGGTCATTATGCCAATACCCTAGAGAAATACGTATAAGCAAGTGTGATGCATTGCCATGTGTGGTTCCATTTTATGCATTTACAAAAATGCACCAGCTTCAAGTGCTGAAAATACATAGTTGCGAATCAATGATGGAGGTATTTGAAAGTCAAGGGATCAACAACAGTGGTGACGGTAGCACTACTTATGCTGATGAAAGACGTGACGGTGGTACTAGTGTTACTCCAAGAGTAAAAGATATTGAAGTGCCTCAACTCTCCAACCTAAAGGAAGTTGATATCTCTGATTGTGGCAATTTGCAATATGTATTCACATTTTCCACACTTGAAAGCCTCTCACAACTCGAAGCGTTAAAGATAAGAAACTGTGAAGCAATGAAAGTGATCGTGAAGGATGAAGATGGACAGAGAACAGCAGCATCGAAAGCTGTGTTCTTTCCTTGTCTAAAGTCCATTGAACTAGACAATCTAACAAGCCTTAAAGGTTTCTTCTTGGAGAAGAATGAGTTCCAGTGGCCAATATTAGATGATGTTAGTATCAGGAATTGCCCAAAAATGACGATCTTCACATTTGGCCAGTCAACAGCTAAGGTAATATAAATGATTGCCACGCACATAGTCACAATTTTTTTCCTTATGTTTATTTATATTAAAGTTACCTATATATTGGAACAGCTTTATAGATTATCCGAATACACATCATCTCGTGTTAACTACTGTATTATGGTTAAAGTTATGACAGAAAACTAAAAAATTGTTATAAAGTGTGAAATATTTAGATGTTTCTTGTGTTAGGACTTAGGAGAATAGGATCGCTATTTCACATTTAATAAATTGAAGGTTAGGGAGCATGGTTCCCAGATATTATAGCCTCCTCGCACGGCACCTATGGGATATAGGGTATCGTGGCGCCTGCACCGCCGCCATAGGTAGGTGCGGCGGCGCTATGACCAAAAGGTTTATCATTTTTTTTTCCTTTTCTTTTTGAACGTAAATTCCAATATAAAGTGAGTGAGTTTTTGTTGTTGTTGTTGTTGTGTGTTATAGTAATGTCATCATGAGGGTATTTTTTTTGTGTTATAGAAATCTTATAGGGCAAAAGTTGACGTAACGAGTACTTTAACACGCCTATAACACATTACACATACCACACCTAGCGCGCATATGATTTACCACAGTATATTTGGCTGAAATGGGTCTAAACAAAAAACTTAGATGCTTGAGTTGCCTCAATATAGATTTGTTTCGATATAAGAGTGCCCCTACTAAGAAAAAAGTTAAATATAAGGCGATTTAGACACAGACTATTGGTTTATCCCATTATGTTTAATTTAAAAAGTTATATATATATTTGTAGTTAGTATATGATGCATATCGTGACTTACATTTAAATAATTTATTTATTCATCGTTTTATGATGTCGAACTCAGTACTTATATATGTCGTTTAAAAAATGCACCAGCTTCAAGTGCTGAAAATAGATAGTAGTTGCGAATCAATGATGGAGGTATTTGAAAGTCAAGGGATCAACAACAGTGGTGACGGTAGCACTACTTATGCTGATGAAAGACGTGACTCTGATACTAGTGTAGTACTCGCTACTCCAAGAATAAACGATATTGAAGTGCCTCATCTCTCCAACCTAAAGGAAGTTGATATCTCTAATTGCGGCATTTTGAAATATGTATTCACACTTTCCACACTTGAAAGCCTCTCACAACTCGAAGCGTTAAAGATAAGAAACTGTGGAGCAATGAAAGTGATCGTGGAGGAAGATGGACAGAGAACAGCAGTATCGAAAGCTGTGTTCTTTCCTTGTCTGAAGTCCATTGAACTAGGCAATCTAACAAGCCTTAAAGGTTTCTTCTTGGGGAAGAATGAGTTCCAGTGGCCAATATTGGATGATGTTAGTATCAGGAATTGCCCAAAAATGACGATCTTCACATTTGGCCAGTCAACAGCTAAGAAGCTCAAGTTCATACGCACAAGCTTGGGCATACATAGTCTTGAAGGTGACCTCAAAGTAAAGGTATTAAACAGTTTGAAACTTTGTTCAAGTATAAGTTTAGGTAGATAATTAAAATATATACTGTACATAATACTTAAAAGGAATGATATATCCACAAAAAAGTTCACAAAATAATACCAACACAATGACTTAATTAGCAAGTGTTGTGGTCCAATCATGTTGGATCATAAATTCATATTTCATCTTTCTTTTTTACCCTCAGTATTTAGTCATTGTATGAATATAAATTTTTAAATTTTTGGTGGATTTACCACCACCAAAAAAAAAAAAAAAAAAAAAAAAAAAAAATCCTTCATCGGTAGAAAAAAATACACAGTTTTAAGATTTTTCCTTTTAAAAAGATGCATTGTTAAATAGTTTAATGTGAATCTTACTTTTCTAACTTCGAACGATTTTAAATGAACAATAATGCACTTTTATAATTGGATATTATAAGTAATAAAAAAAACTCAGGATCTAATAAAGAGCATCTTCGATAATCATCTAATCTTTTAAGAGCATCCCCAATAATTATCTCATCATGCACAAACACAATCTTCTCATGGTCGACGTAGAAGGTGTTGTTGAGTTCTTAATAATTATTGTATTTTTTAAATTTATTGACAAAATTCTGTTTATCTAATAAATTTTACTCTCCTCTCATATTTATCCGAGGAATTTTATAATAAACGTATGAGCAAATTACCTGAAAATGTATGCAACTTGCCACTTTTTCCCATTGTATGTAGCTTTCTCTTTTTTTTCCCAATGTGTCACTAAACTTGCTAAATTCGTCCATTGTGAGTAGCAGTGACTTGATTCACCTGCTGGAGCAGGTTAACCTAACGGTCGTTAGGTTTATCATTGCACCGTTAGTCCTTTAGAGTAACGATCGTTTATCATGGCTACATACAATGACAAAAAGTAACAAGTTAGATGACTTTTATTATTTTTAAAATTTATGTACGTTTTTTACATGTTTTTGCACACATTTTTATACACGCTTTTATATACACATTTTTATACACGTTTTTATGCATGTTTTATACGGATTTTCATACATACATTTGTATACACGTTTTTATGCACGTTTTTATACACACGTTTTTTATACACACATTTTTTGCACGGTTTTACACACGTTTTTATAAACACACATTTACACACGTCTTTATGCAGACATTTTTATATATGTTTTTATACACACGTTTTTTATACACACATTTTTATGTTTTTGTCTTTTTTTTACGTTTCATCGGTTTTTTTACGTCTTCGTCAGTTTTTTTACGTTTTCGTCCGGTTTTTCGTGTTTTTGTTC
>LBNU01031738.1:0-25917 GCA_014162995.1 Artemisia annua
TCGATTTGGAAGATTTTAGTATTTATTTACCTGCATAGCACGCCAATAGTATGGTGCAAAGGAGATCACATAAACAAGTTCCCGATATAACTTCCCTGACTTACAAGTCTGATATTCATGTGTTTTGAAACTTCCGGCAAGAAAGTAACATGCTGTAGATTCCATGTGCCTCAACAATGGGATCTAAAAATAAAGAAAACAATGTTAATGCCAAAAGAGCAATAATCATCATAATACTAGATTATATCTATCCACTGTATATATAAGAGAACTACTAGTATATACCTGGCTGGTAAGTTGATCAGCCATGAAGAAATCTACCATCAAGACCTGTGTTGGTGAAAAAGAAACATATTTGATTATAAGAATATGATGACTTCAGTTGTTGTATCAGATATATGTAATAAGTCATGGATAAGTAAATCATACCTTGTACAAAGGAGAACATACTATGTTGCGGATGACTCTAAGGAAACAATAACGAGTTGAACGATAGAAGATGTTTAGCGGACATACAAGCAGCCCAATGAAAATCTGAAAATCAAATAGGAGATTGATCAATATAACTCTTTGATAAAATAGTTAATGAATGTCAACTGAAGTAGAACATTTACCAGAAGGAGAATGCCTGGAATTGTGTCAACTTGGGATGGAGAAAATCCATTAGAAGCCAAGATGAGATGTAGTACCATGGCAGAAACAACGGCAGTCATCATGCACGTGCAGACAAGAAAAGCGTCTCTGTACTTGAGTGCCGTGTTAGCTTGGAATTCGAATATAAAGTTGTAGTTAATCCTTGTAGCTTTCCACAAGAAGAGGTTGCATCCGTACATGAATAAGTGCAAACTCAAAAGTGCAAACATGCTGCAGTTCCATAACATACCCATGACAATTTGATTTAGCACAGGGAACTAAAAATCGCCATTTAATTTGCAATATTAGTAAGAACCAAATTTAATCATATACCTGAATACAGGATAGACAGTTTCAACATAACCAGCTTCCGTCCCAGGAGAGAACATGCCACTGATATGTGCCAATATTGCATACACCGCAAACAAAGTTACAAAACTACCCGTAAACAATCCTGTAATTGCGACAACACATATGTCGATTATTATTAATATTAACTTCGATGGAAAAATATATGTCGGGTACTAGTAATTAATTTATACCAACAAAAAAGGTGACCATGTGAGACTCCTTGTGTTGGCGGGGTCTCAAGAATTTCATAGCCTTTTTTCGGTCATCTTTCGCAAACTGCTTTGTGAAAGATAATTCCACTTCGTCCATTAATTTTACCACCTATATATACATACATAATTACAGTTGTAATTCATAGTTAGTTATCAACAAATTAAACTAACTACTATATGTATATCATTTATTTTGTTGAAGTATAATAAGAAGAACATGCAAGGCATGAGTAGCTAGTGGTATATTAATCTGAAAAGCAAAATGAAACAAAAAGCAAAAAATAAGGATATGCGTATACACCCACTAAACTAGTGCTTTCTTACTTTCAAGGCTCAAACTCTTCAAATTTGTCTTTTTTATATATATTTTAATGTAAAGTTGATGAAATCAGGCAATAAAAGCCTCACCAAGTTTTCTAATACTAGCCATTATATATGTTTCACAGCTGTAGAGAGGAATAAGATTTACTCATAATATTAATCTTGAAGGACAGTAAATAATTTTGTTCTGTTTATATATATACCTTATCAGAGCTAATGAAATGGGATCTTTTAACTGCTTTAAGGTAAGTTGCCGATGACTGTCGGTTGGATACCTGTCAAAAAGCCATGCATGCATTAATTTCAACTCAAGTCAATATCTAAATAAACTTGTTTTTCATATGTTTTCAAGAAAAAATAATGTAATATTACCTTGTCGAATTTCTTCAATATTTTTACGAATGCCACCATATTTAGCGAGCTGTAAAATTAAAATATTTACTTCTTTATTATAAACATTAATGGAATAATAGAAAGTCAAACCCTTTCTACTTGTGTTTTTACTACTGTAACATACAAATTACCAAAACTTCTATTAGTACGTAGTAAATTAATTTGACAAAATGAACGTGAAACCATAACATTGTTGCCCTTTATTTAATAATAAATAAATAAAATAAAGCTCCTTAATTCATAAAAATTCTATAAAAAATGGTAACGCACTTAATTATGTCAAAGTTTTGTGTATAATTCATTGTCATTAAAAGGTGATTAACACGTTTTCAATAACTTTTATTTCCATGACATGCTAACAAAATTTCACAACCTTTAAAAAAGATATGAATTATGATCTCGAGAAAGGCATAACACTTCTATGACTAATTAACTAACTAAATTATACATGCATGCGTAAAAACGAAACGGAAAACATGTAATTAAATTGTTGGTACCTATACTTCTTTAGAAGACCAAGGCCTCTATAAAGTTCGACAAAAGCCCCTCTAATCATTTTTTCGGCACACTGAAGCTTCTTGCGATTGATGTACTCGCCTTGTTTCTTTGGGTTGTTAACTAGATCTTCCCATAGCATTGATGTAACTGCTGTTATTGTTCGTGTTGGTGTTGTTGCTGGAATCTCAATCCTCATGGACGTTTTAGGCTTTCCCTTTTTGGTCTTTCCCCTCGTAGCTGCACCAACAAGGTTGATACCGTTCTTTTCTAGAGCCGATATCACATCATCTGTTGTTTGTGTCTCTCCATCGCCTTCACCAAACTCAGACGCAGTTTCTGCTTATATACGTGCCCAATGTTAATTTCTCTTAAGTTAAAAATTTATATAGTTACTGCATGTATAGCAAACTAAAGCATATATATTTGCTTGTTGATTAAGTATACATATATTAATAATAATTAATTATATAGCATAGTTGCGACCACATGTTGATTACAAAGTAGTGACCAGGTTCATGTTTGGGGATGACCTTTTATATAATTAGTTCTTAATTTGAAGGAAAAGTTACCAGAGTCAGAGGTATTGCGGCCAGATGAGTAAGAGCGTAGGAACCCTGGTGAGGCCGGGAATGAGTTGAACCTGCCGCTGGTGCTACGGCTGTTTGATCGTTCTCTTCTACGGCATTCAAGAATTTCTTGGAGGTCTAATAAAATTTGTAGCTGTTTCTTCAACATTTCTCCTCTCTCAAGGAACTCCGTTTCTTTATCCGTGTAAAACTGATTCACCTTGTCTAGCTCCTCGTCCAATTTCTCAAAGAACGCCTTCACCTAATAATCGAGACAAATCATTTTAATTAGTTATATGCAACGAAAACAAGTATAACATCGAGTAAATAATTTGCTTTGATAAATTACCTCTTCTTCCTCCGAGTACAAATGATTAACAAGCTCGGTTTCATCATCTTCATCTTGAGCTTCAGCATCAACATCACCATCACCATCACCATCATGTTGTTCCGAACTAGTACTTTTAACCTACAACATGACACGTGGAACATGTAATTACGTTGTAGCAATGGTACGTACGTAAACTAGATTTGCTTAAAGATCTTGAATTGATGGCATTACATATTATATGTGATGGCGTATATGCCATGTGTTATCTTTTTGGTCACGATAAAGAGCAGTGTCACAACTGTTTTTATTTGCTTTTAGTCCCCAAAAATAGACAATATATTTCTATCATCGATATATATGCCTTTAATGATTTGCAAACGCCATATCCATCTCCTACCACCGTCTATTAATTACTAATGGGTGTGAAACTATTAGTAAGCAAGTATCTTAGTTTGTGGAAAGAAAAATTACAACATAATTAATGGAAGTTAATTGAGTAAACTCATGAAAGGTTTCATGCGTAACGTAACAAAAAAACTTCTGGTACTATACATTTTCATGGGAATAAAGCTGGAGGAAATTAATTGATGAGTAAATGTATGATGACACGAAAACCATGATCAAGACATGCACCCGGCCCAGCTACCTATTTTTGCTTTTCAAACTTTAGGAATTAAGTACACATTACATGTACATGTGGCACGTTCATTTTTGGCCATTCAATTCATTCGTAATAAGTTACATAGTAAAAGGTGGTGAAATATGGTACCTGGAGAATCTGGTCATGATTATGATCAGGTGGGTGATGATTATTACAAGCTGTGAGACGACGGAGCAAAGAGCGAACAGGGTCGAATATGGAGAAGCCATAATCATGGTTACTAGAGTTAAGGGTGTGAGATGATGCTCTTGAGAGCTTAACCTTCT
The DNA here is from genome assembly GCA_014162995.1 of Artemisia annua. NCBI lineage: Eukaryota > Viridiplantae > Streptophyta > Magnoliopsida > Asterales > Asteraceae > Artemisia > Artemisia annua. The sequence goes on from LBNU01031738.1 coordinate 4,233, forward strand.
TAACATGTTTCTTGAGCTGCCAGTAATTCACAAATGCGTCTTTCCATTCAGGTATTAGTTGAGCTTCGAGCTCCTTTGAGAACTTCACCATTAGCCAGTCGATATATCAATCTCCTGGCCTCGATCTCTCTTAGCTAGCTTCGGAAGATCGAGAGTAGAGAGAGAGGGGTTGTTGGATGATAAAAGGGGGGAGGGTGTCTAAAGATATATAGAGAGATGGGTAAGACACAATTAAGTAAAGTAAGAAAGATGGTTTAACAAGTAAACATTTCAAAAGCTTGTTTTCACATCTACTAATTAAAACCAAAAAAAGCAAATCTGTATGGGGTCGGCTTTTTCCACTGCACTTAGCTTTGTTTTGTTTCGTGCTTGCAAATTTATTCATATAAATACACAATGGAGAACTCACACCACACCTTAATTACGTACGCTACTTATGTGTTCCCATTTAAATCACTATGATTATTCTTAATAAAAACATGTTTAATTAGGAAATATCGCTTGCACTTAGCTCATAGCAGGTGTCAAAACATTTATCATACACTAATATAATTATATTAGACGATTACCCGTGCATAACCGCGACATTAATGTATGATAATGTTAATTTGTACGTGCAATTTTTATTATGTATATACGAGTGAAGTAAGTGAGAGTTAATAAAGTTATAATTAAATATGGTTTAAATTTTAATTAATTATTTAAATATTTAATAAATTGCATTGCCTTTTATAAGTATGAGTAATTAAATCTAAGAGCACTACTCATTTTTTAAATTATGTTGTATAGATTATCAAACACATTTTAAACTTGTTTGTGGGAAAGGAATAATCATTTCTAAACATATTCAACTATTCATTATATTTTATTCTTTACTCATATCAAACTTTCTTTCTTATTTTACATATAAATTATTTTGATAATGTTTATCATGTCTATTATTAGGTTTATATTAATAGGTGACACAAATTAATCACAATTAATATGTTGTTAATAATCATATTATATCTCTAATGATAGACGCAATAGACATTATTAACAATTTGTATGTATAATAGGAAGAAAAAAAAAAGTTTAATAGACACAAAAGAATATAAACAAGTTAGATAAATTTTAAAATGATTATATACTTTAAAAATTTCTTTAATTTGCTCAGTAAAAAATAATTATCCACGCCCTCAGTAGAGGGTTAACAAGCCATTTAGAATTTTAAAATGATTATATACTTTGAAAATTTCTTTAATTTGCTCAGTAAAAAATAATTATCCACGCCCTCAGTAGAGGGTTAACAAGCCATTTAGAATTTCATATTTTTTTATTTTTATTTATTTTTTTTATTTTATTTTTTGAAAGGCAATATATTCAACCAAAAGATTAACTAATATATTATCACCAACATAAATACACAAGTCATACTTCTAGAAAATTTTAGTCTTAGTGTCTTAACTATTTAGTGATGTAGAAGTATTATCTAAATTAAACTTTATGCAATGAAATAAAATATTTGTTTCAACAAAGAGTCAGATGCCACAAGCTATATACCATGGACCATGGAATTTGCATATATATTCCTAAAAAGAATTGTACCATCTGCATCAAACTCACACAGATGATATATATGTTATTATTCATCTTTAAAGGAATATATACGCAATTCCCTTATGTTTTTAATATAGCGATATGCAATTTGTAAAATAATGCTAAATTTATCATATAGTTTAGCAAGTGGCTTATATAAGAGTACTTATTTACGTAAGATGTGTAATACGAGTGGGTTAAGATGATTGTGTCGTTCGGTTTTCCGTTTTGAACGGTAAGGACTCAAAGATTATGATTGAGAATCAAGAGTTTAGGTAACACTTAAATGAACCATGTTAGTGTGTGTTTTTACTATATGAAACATTATGAGAGAGTGTAGAGGAGTTGGATCCTCTTTGATGTGTAAGGTGCCTTCTATTTATATAGAGACATTTAGGATTTAAGTATAAACCTCATGTGGATGATCAATAGTTGTAGACAAGCCAAATGTTGATCATCCGACAAGTAGACACGCAAGACATGTGGCATCTCCTTTTTGGCTCTTACCAGGTCGTGCATGTATCCTATATTCTTCTAGGCGTGTCTTCAATTGTCATATGTCAGATGATACATCTTGGTCGTTAGTGACATTTAGATGACAGTTGTCTTATGCGTGTCTGTTACACGACCTGAGAAACTTTTCCAGGCCAGGCGTCGCCTGGGTGTCTAGTGGATTTATCAAATGTTGATAATTGGCCTTATTGAATGCTTGGTAATGGGTTTGTCATTAACGTATGATTAGTGAACTTGAGCTATTAATATTGATATACTATCGATAAAATATGTACGTGATGTTTCTATACTCTGCTTAAGAGTGTTAATTAAATTTCGATTTGGTGGGGGCTTTGCATTTCAATATAAAAGTATATTGACGGTTATACAAAGGTATTAACTAATACGTTAAAAGATTAGTTAAACTCAAAAGTATAGTGAAAAAAATTAAGAAAAAAATAATTCTTAGTTTTTGAAATATTGCAAGGTTGACTAGCAAGGTCAAATTTTGCGAATTTTAGAAATATGCGATATTTCTCATTTTTCTTCCATTTTCATGCGTAGCTCAAAACACGAAAGTTATAGATTTCTCTTTTCTCGTTTAGTGACCTTTTTGAATCACCCAAAAAGAGTTTGTATAGAGTTCGTATGAGGAAGTTATGACCAAAATACCACAACAACTTTATCATACGTCACATTAACATGAATTCTTCATTCGTGCTTCGTTTCTTAGTTTGATTCTTTCACGAGCCATCTTTTATCAACTTATAACTCTTATTCACCATTTCACAAGTATTCCTTCATTTAGAACCTACAATGGACTTGATTTCCTTAATCAATTTTGCCTTGATCATCATTTGATAATAGATATCTTTTACTTCGTTTCACATCATTTCTTCAACTTTTCTTCCATAATTTTCTCGAATGCATTCATAGAACCTGAAATCACAAATATAATCTATTGAGTACCAAAAATTTCATATTAACAACCAATAAATAAGCATAAAAATGCGATAACGCATGTAAATATATGTATGAAATGTTTGTAAAATTAAATTTGTTATTTTTCCAATAATATTTTGCATACCTTTGCCCATTAAACACCTACAAGCTAGTATATTATGAATGAGACTTGAGGTTTACAACAGCCACTTGATATTGTCACTACATATATTACATATATAGATCCTCGGCTAGTGAGTTCGATCTTTTCACTTGGAACCGAAGCATACGTAAGATACATAAAATGCAGTATGTATGTCATTAATTGCCACATACTAAACAAGAGACTAGCTAGAGAAATCAATTGTAAAGCTCGGGTATACAAGGTTAAATCACTCAGTTCTGGAAGAATTGATTTCTAATTATGTATAAACAAAAAGCTAGCATGACATGAATCATGCCAGTTAAAACTAGCTGATCAGCCTGAAGTGCTGCTTTAAAATAGGATTTTTTTTGTTCTTCGGAAAGAAACATGCCAATTAATTAGAGAAAGGTATAGAAAAACAGTCACATCACATGCATGAAGTATCAAATAGCAACTTCAAACCATCGACTGTCCTTACTAGCTAGCGCGCTGCATACCGCGGATACCACGATATAAATTATGTTATGCTCATGTTAATGTTATTTTGTGAAAATTTGAAGCATATATTAACACTAAACTTGAACATAGTTTACAAGTTCAGCCATAAGGATCAAATGGACAGGCCCGGCCAAGATCCAAACAATTAATAACACTGAAATACAATTGAGACTACAACAGGAATACAAAGAACTGATCAAACATAGCTTCTTAATACTTCACATTTCCACATAGCAAAGGCTACATTTCCTGTAACAATACTATCACTATAAGCCATTCCAGTGTTAATGTTAACTATCAGTAATAAGTGGTGGAGGTTCTGTGCTGGTATCATGATATGATATATATGTACCCTTTCAGTGCCTTGATAGACATTTTCCTGAAAAGGAGCCATATACATGCATACCATATATAGTGCAGATGCATGACGTCTCAAAGATGATCAAATTAACCTTTTAATAAAACCATGCAGCACTATATATATATACACTTCTTTTAGATTTCCGTAGTTTAATTTGAAGGATTTTATCCTATTTTTATTTGCACAATTTTTTATTAATTTCAAGCAGCCAGCTAGCTAGGTGATCGATTCACGTAGCAAGCAATTCAAGCAGCCTTTGCAACTTTAAGTTGCATCCTAATCATCCATTAATCTCGTCTTGACCTCCTCTAGTATATTTTACTTCAAAATTACGAGTAATTAAATTTCTCTGACGACCACATTTTTTATTAATTTCATTTGTGTAATCCACGTCACCTTTGCAATATGCATTGAAAATATTTATTATTGCATTTTCTACAAATCACGTACGAATTAAATGGCATCTTCATGTACTTGTTTATGGCACCCCTATCTGCGCGAGAGAAATAACTATATTTAAATGAAATATTACAAATCACAAAACAGTTTCTTGTTCACAGTACTACCTACAAATTAATGGTATTTCATAAGCACAACTAATAATCTAATACGGAGTACCACTTTTAAAATAAACACAATTAGGTCTACATTCACATTGATATTTAAACGTTTTTACTTTTCTTAGAAAACAACTAGTAATCACATTATATAACACAAATGATTCACTCACGTGTTTTAGACGGGGGTTGAACCCACAACAACTAGATCTCACAGATACCGCAAGTTACAATCTTTTTGAATGAGTTGCATGTAGTTCTAATCAAGAACTACAAACTCAACAGTTAACACCGTATGAATACTAACAAATTAAATGATAGAAATACAAGATAAACCATATATACTTAATCAAGTCTTACGGAGTATCATTTAATTTATGTACGTGGTTGATCGATCAGTGGCACGGGGCACATTCCGTATTGTCTTTAATTACTAGATTGTGAATATGTTCACGTACATATATAAGAGGTTAAAGATCTTAAGCAATCACGCGCGCGTGTGTGTTTTATAAAGAAAAAGGAAGAAAGGAAGCTTAGTAATGATTACTTATCTTTAATCTTTAGCTTTAAAAACAAAAGACAACGATACGTCTCAAAATGAAATTTGGTACAATCTAGGTGTACGTATATATACGTTAAAGCCAATTCTAAAGATGAAAGAGATAACATTGCATTTGTGATGAGCACGTAAACCAAATTAATTGGAAATATATCAAGAGATTGATTTAACCTAAACATTGACCCTCAAGAACATACTAAATATTTAATCTTCCAGTCAGGATGGCTAAAACCGAGTACGTCATCTTTACAAGTAGAGATTGAAGGTTAAATCAGGGATTTCCACTAATGTGATTAGTTTATACTATAATTATTTCTGGTGAAGGTGGTAGCACCATTACCTAGCTAGCTTTAAAAGATGTCCACTTAATTCTTTCAGAACCAACCAAATAGAATTGGCAGAAAATAATGAATGGGTTGAGTTTGAGTGGGGTGGTGGTCTATGCTAGTGGGAACATCTTTGGCCACAATTAACTCATTCTTAGATTGGATACATCAAATTAATATACTAGCTAATCATACATATTGGATAAATATTATTGGTATTTGGTAGTGAAAAGAACATTATTAATATATAATGTAGTATGCTTTTTATGGCTTTGCCTTAATTGGTGCACTTAAGAAAATCTCCTTTAAGGGTTGTCTTTTTCCTTGCAAGTTACAAAGAGCCAGTTTTTGTGACTTGATCTAACTAGTGACGACATTCTGCTCGTATCGACATAGCCTTTTTCCGGTTATCCCAACTCCCAGGCTCAATCACGCATATGTCAGTCACAGTCAATTTAGAAGCTATATAGACAGATCATGGAACCATGTGTGCACGGGATCATATTCCATGCATGGAACATTATATTTCTGTGAAAATTGCAACAAGAATATGCATGCATGGAAACACAAGTCTACCCCAATGAATCCTAGCCTCTTTACTGTTAACTTGGTACATTTAAATGCCTGAATTATGTTTCATTGCTATCATAAGTGCCCAAAATTTGACTGATTGAGAACATATATGCATGTTACATTGTATGATTATACAAGCTAACAAACTTCCTTTTTCTCTCTCCTCTAACAAATTTCCCGCCATTTTTACTCCATTAAAAAACCTCTAAAAACCCAATTTGATCTCTATTTTGCACGTATTTCCAGAATCTAAACCGTATATTCGACGTAGAATTCAATTCCGCATCGAGTGGTGGTGTTTTCCCCAATTTTAACCACTTTTAATTTTTTCAATTTCTGAAACCCTAAATCTCTGAAACCCTAAATTTGAGCAATTAATCGCTGTATCATTGGAATTCGATCAATTGTAAGTAATTTCGAGTATAATTGAAGTGATCAAGAGTGAATAATCATGTCTACTAAAAGGCGACCCAAACGGAAAACCAAATTGCCTAATAGTTTAAAGGATACTGATTATGAATTACTGAGTAAAAGAAGTAATGATACAAAATATGATGAAACTGAAATTGATGGAAATTTGGGTGAAAAGGTTGAATCTAGGGTTGATGATAGCAAAGGATCAAAAAAGGTTGATAGAAGGCAAGTGGAGGATGTGGAATGTTTGATCTCAGATGGTAGCTCTGTGAGAGACAAGGGATGTTTGAATACTGGTGAATTTCCCACTATTGGTGAATCTATGGGGAAGAAAGGGGTGAGTATGAGTAAGGTTGGTTGTGTGGAGGATAATGGAAGCAATGTGGAAAACACTGGTGTTCAGAAAGGTGTACAAAGTGTTAATGATACTGATGTTAACAAGTCTGTTGATTGCACTGTAAGTAACACTGTTCCATTAACTCTATGCAATACAGAAGTAAATAATAGTGAGTGTAATGGGACCTGCAACACTAGTGATAACAATGAAGCAATGGAAAATGGTAATGGTGATATAGACAATAGGCCAAAAACTTTTGTTGATGTTACTAAGTCTAACACCATTGAATATGATAATAAACTAAACTTGATACCAGTTGAAATGGAAAATGGCAGAGAAGTTGTGATTTTTGATGAGGAATTAATCATGGAAGGAAGTAGAAAATGGAAGTTGACTTTGTGTGGGCACTTTGTGGGGTGCAAAATGTCATACTATGAGCTAAAGTACAACATAAGCAGAATGTGGGGGAGATTTGGGTTAAAGGATATTGTGGCTCAGAATGGATTATACCTGTTTAAGTTTAGAGAACCTGAAGGTATGAACCATGTGCTTGAAAGTGGACCTTGGCTTGTTAATAATAAACCTCTGATGGTACAGAAATGGGACCCTAGTGTTATCATTGATAGGAGAGATCCTGAAGTGTTACCATGTTGGATTAAGCTGCACAATGTACCTGTTGAGGCATGGACAGTCAAAGGTATCAGTGCAATTGCAAGCAGCCTAGGTAATCCTTTAATCATGGATAAAGTCACTGCTAAAATGTGTAGTGAAGGTACTGGTAATATTGGTTTTGCTAGAGTCTTGGTTGAGATAAAAGCTGATAGGGAGTTCAAGGATAAAATTGAAATATGCTACAAAGGTAATGGTCAGATGATAAAAAACTCTAAGTTTGTGGATGTGGAATATAGCTGGAAACCACCAAGATGCAGTCACTGCAAAGTTTATGGACATAATGATAGCACATGTAGAATGAGAATCAATGTGGAAAGTGTGGACTCTGATAAGAATAACCAAAGTAAAGAAACTAATAATAGAGATGGTCCTAAAGAGGTAAAGCAGGGGAATGGCAGTAAAGGAGTTACTCAGAATAAGGGTTTTAAAGGGTTCAAAAATAGAATGGAGTATAAGCCTGTGAAGAAAAAACCAAATACTGATGTTAATACACAAGCAAAAGACAAACATGAGAATAAGCTGGATACTGAGAATCATAAAAATACAATGGGAAGTAACAGTCCTGGAACACCAAAGAATTCATGGAAGGTTGATAAAAGTGCAATTGAAGAACTGAGAAGGAGTGCTAATAAGTATGCTGTGCTAGAGGAAATTGATGAGAATGAGGTGTATGGAGCCAAATGGAAAGATAGTGTTGACAAGTATGTGAAGTATCAGAGACAACCTTCAAAAGAGGAAGCCAAACTATGGACTGATGAAATGCATAAGTACTTCAAAGAACAATGGAGTGAGATATGGGATAAAGAATGTGTTGAGGAAGATGTTTATAAGGAAGAAAATGGAATGGCCAAAAGTATGACACTGAATGAATTGAATGGGAATGAGTCTGATATCCTGCATAAAGGAAATCATAAAAACAGCTTATTATGTCAACATTGAATAATGAATTGAAGATGGCAGTGTGGAATGTTAGAGGAATGTGTAATAAAGAGATGCAAAAAGATGTTAAGAAGTTTATTAATGAAGAAAATCTACATATTTGTGCTACTATTGAGACGCATATTAAGGAAAAACAAATGAATAAGGTGTGTAACTTTGTATTTGGGAATTGGAATTGGTGTTCTAATGTGAAAGAGAGTGATAGAGGATGCAGGATCATTGTGGGATGGAATGAGGAACATGTGAATCTTGTGCAGATGCATTCTACTAAGCAAGCTATGTTATGTGGTATTGAGATTAAAGACAACAAAAGTAAGTTCTATTGTTGTTTTGTCTATGCTGCAAACTCTGGAAGGGAAAGAAAAGAATTGTGGAAGATTCTAAACAAGTATAAAAGTTTGATTAATAATAGTCCATGGATTCTTTTGGGAGATTGGAATGTCAGTCTTAATATGGAAGATCATTCAGAAGGTGGTTCTTGTAAGACAGTTGATATGATTGACTTTCAAGATTGTCTTAACTCCATTGAAGTTGAAGATGTCAATTGTAGTGGTATTCATTTCACATGGGTGCAGAGTAGATTGAATCCAAGCAGTGGAATCATGAAGAAGATTGATAGAGTCCTGGGCAATATTGAGTTTATGAGCATGTTCCCTAATTCGCATGCTGTATTTCTACCACACCTCACCTCTGATCATAGCCCTGCAGTATTATATATACCACATGTGTTGAGGAAAAAACAAAGAGCTTTCAGATTCTCTAATTTTATAGCTGACAAAACTGAATTTTTACATGTTGTGCAGAAAGAATGGAACATTCCAGTGGAAGGTTGTTGTATGTTCAAGTTGGTTAAGAAATTAAAGGCTCTCAAGTATCATATGAAAAAGCTTAGCTGGAAATTTGGAAATCTTCATGAAAAAGTCACTGAATGGGGGGAGAAGTTAAAGATTATTCAAATGAAGGTTGACAAAGATCCACACAATGCTACTCTCAAAAAAGAAGAAGCTGAAGTCCTTAGAGAATATAATACAGCTACTAAAGATGAAGAAAAGTTTCTTTACCAAAAAGCAAAAATAGAGTGGTTGAGTGATGGAGATAGGAACACAAAGTTTTTCCATACAATTTTAAAAAGCAGAGCTCACAAAAGCAGAATTGAGACTATCAACAATGAAAGTGGTGAGAGATTTGAAGGTGAACAAGTAGCTGAACAATTTGTTGAGCACTTCAAAAAATTTCTTGGAATGGCTGTTCCAGTTCAACCATGCTGCTTTAATGGGCTAAGTTTACAGACTGTTTCTAATGATGATGCTGAAGCTATGATTACTGAGGTAACTGATAAAGAAATAAAAGAAGCACTATATGATATTGATGATAATAAGGCACCTGGGCCTGATGGGTATACTGCAAAGTTCTATAAAAAGGCATGGTCTGTTATTGGTAAGGAAGTATGTGATTCTGTGAAAGAATTTTTTAAGAAAGGGAAAATACTTGGTGAGGTCAATGCTACTCTTATAACTCTTGTTCCTAAAAGTAAGACTCCAATAAAAGTATCTGAATATAGGCCTATTGCATGCTGCAATGTCCTATATAAGATAATCAGCAAAATACTTACTAATAGGATCAAGGTTGCTCTGTGCAAGTTGGTTAACCCATGCCAGAGTGCTTTTATCCCTGGCAGACAAATTACAGATAACATACTCTTAACACAAGAACTTCTCAAAGGGTACAATTGGAAGAGTGGGCCTAGAAGAGTGGCTATGAAAATTGACATCCAAAAGGCATATGACACAGTTAATTGGGATTTTCTTGAAGCAGCTTTGCAGGCTTTTAAGTTTCCTGATAAAATGGTTAAGTGGATAATGGTGTGTGTAAGGTCAACTGCTTTCACTATTAATGTTAATAATGAGAGAAAAGGGTACTTTAAAGGAGCTAGAGGGCTTAGACAGGGGGACCCAATATCTCCTTACATCTTTACTCTTGTAATGGAGATATTCAGTCTTGTTCTTCAAAAGCAGATCAATGAAGATGTTAAGTTCAAATACCATTGGGGATGTAAGGAGCTAAAGATTTCTCACCTTTGCTTTGCAGATGACCTTCTTGTTCTATGTCATGGTGATATACATTCAGTCAGTGTGGTTAAAACAGCTTTAAACAGATTTAGTATGATGTCAGGTCTTCATCCTAATATTGGGAAAAGCACTGTTTTTTTTGGTAATGTTCAAGAACATGTGAAGCAGAGTATCCTGGATATCTTACCTTTCAAAATTGGTGTGCTCCCAGTCTCTTATTTAGGAGTACCACTGATTACCAAACAACTGAATTACACAGACTGCAAGGGACTTATTGATAAGATTAAAGGTAAAGTGGATAATTGGAAGAATAAAATGCTATCTTATGCTGGAAGATTGCAACTAATTGCTTCAGTGTTGGCTTCTATGCATGTTTATTGGGCTTCAGTTTTCATTATACCCAAGTCTGTGATTAAAGATATTAATAAAATTCTAAAAGGATTCTTATGGTGTCAAGGGGAATTGACTAGAGGAAAAGCTAAAATTGCATGGAAACAAGTCTGCAAGCCTAAAAATGAGGGAGGTTTAGGGATTAAAGATCTTGAAAAATGGAATGAAACTTTGATGTCCAAGCATTTATGGAATGTTGCTAGTCAGAAAGAGTCTTTGTGGGCAAAATGGATTAATGTGGTAAGACTGAAAGGAGCTAGTATTTGGAATGTAGAATCTGCAAATCAATCAAGCCATGGATGGAAGCAGATGTTGAATCTAAGAGATAAAATGAGACCACATGTCAGATGCAAGATTGGCAATGGCAGAAGTATTTTCTTTTGGCATGATAAATGGTGGGGACCAGAAAGTTTGAGTAGTGTAATGCCGCTGATAGAGGTATTAGAGGCTGGTTTTGATCAAAATGCAAAACTGAATGAAATGGTGTATGATGGTACTTGGAGATGGCCTGCAGAATGGAACAACAGGTATCCTGTGCTACAAACAATAAATGTGCCATGCTTTAATGAAACCATAAGTGACACTTACTATTGGAGTACCAATGATGGAAAACAGCTCAAGTATTCTACTAATGGGGCATGGAAGGATTGGAGATCAAATGGAGACAAGGTAGAATGGTGTGATCTGATTTGGTTCTCACAATGCACTCCCAAGCACTCTTTCATTATGTGGTTAGCATTGAATGGCAGATTGAGTACCCAAGAAAGATTGCTCAAATGGTATCCTGATAGAAACATGAAATGCACCTTCTGTAATGATGTTCCTGACTCTATTAATCATCTGTTCTTTGAATGCCAATACTCTCTGAAAATATGGAGTTACTTTAAACAGAGAGTTGGACAAGAGGATTTGCCTAACACATGGGAGGATATTATTCAGTGTATGATGAGGCTAAAGTGTAACAATTCTATCAAAAGTATACTGAGGAGAATTAGCTTAGCTGCTTGTGTTTACTTCCTCTGGAATGAAAGGAATAGAAGAGTATTTGGAAGTGATAAAAGAGAAGCTGATGAATTGATAAAGAGTATTGTGAACCATATAAGACTGAAAATTTCAAGTCTGCATGTTAAGAAATCTGCACAGGTGACTCAAGTCTGCAATAATTGGAAGGTTACTATGAACTTTATGAATGAAGATGAAACTTTATTAGCTGATTTGACAGTTTGAGGCAGCATAAAAGATTGATGATTGAGTATGAGGTATAATGTTCTAAAACTGGTTCTTACATAGTGATTGGAGGTATGAATGTTAGTGGAATATGGCAAATAAATTCTTCTTGCCTGTATACAGACCATTACAAAGGTGTGATACCTAGTATCTTGGAGTTCTAACTGGTCTAGCTGTACCTATGGTAACCTCTTGATTGTTCCAATTTGGCCTAGGGAGGAAATTGGAAATCAAGTTTGGCTAAGTAGGAGGCTTAACTGGTATGAATGTACCATAAGGTAGGGTCCCCTTTGTGAAGGGTAAATGGTCTAGGAGGATGGTGTATGATGAATGGAATAGAGAGGTGTGAAAGATGAACCTTCTTGGTCCATTCAATACACCATCACAGGAGGAAATGGTTGGTCCTCAAGCAAGGAGAGTGTTTCTAAATGTGTGAAGCCATTTGTAAAGATGGAAATGTAGCACATTTGGAAGAGCCCTTGCTTGGAGGGGTAATGGGTTCCTAGTGAAGCCTCACTCTATATCTACTTCTCTACTGTGGTGGCAGGATGAGTGGTTAAGTAGATTAGAGATGGGGAAATGTAGCTAGATGGTAGGTGCTCTAATGGTGAATTGATGATGGAATTGGTTGCTATACCAAATATGTTGAAAAGTCTGCAGTGTTGAAAAGTCTGCAGTGATATAATCTGTGATGACAGAGATGTGTCTAAGATAGTATTGTCTGAGTTAGTGTTAGATGAATTCAGTCAATAAGTATAGAAAAGATGTATTGTTTACAGTTCTGTATTAAGCTTGGGAGATGTCCAATGCTTATTTCTATTCTTATGATTTGTACATTTGATGGAGATTAATATAATACATTCACCATTGCACCAAAAAAAAATATACCTGAAATGTAAGGATGGTGATGGTATTTATAAACAAGCCCTAGAAACATTTTAGGCCATGCCACAGTCGGATAAGTTAGAGGGGAGCACATTCTCGTTAGCCAAAATGAAGGCTCGAGTGTAAGTTGAGATATCTTTTCCTTGTTTGTCGGAAATGTGCCATGTGCAGTTGTCGTGGACGCGGGAATATCAGAAACCCGTCGTATGTGGTAGGGCCTAGGGGTGTCAAACGGGTTATCGAGTCTGATTAGGGGATTATCGGGTTTTGATAAAATAGAAACTAACTCACAACTCGATCTTATAAGGTATCGGGTTGCAGGTTGTCGGGTTAGGTTTATTGAGTCACAATTTAATTCATTTATTAAAATACCACCCAACATGAAATTAACTTAAATATTAGACCAGCATGACACTAGATCAATATTAGACCAACTTGACATTAGAATTACCTTTGGCCCAATATATAACGAAAGAAACAAAGTATATAACTAAAGTAGGCATTGAACTTTTTGGGAGTAGGCATGCCATTTTGCCTTAATAGAAATTATATCTAAACTTTTAATGACAACTCCTCGTCCCCTTTAATTTATGTACCACTTTAACATTCTTTAAGGACCCGGGAAGCACACGTGTTTTCATTTTTTTAAAACTAAAGTACTTTTTTATTTTTATTTGTTTAAAGCAAAGATTATATTAATACCTCAAAAAGAGGGATCAACTTACAACAAAAGGCTTCCAAGATATTGATGACTGAATTAACAAGAAGTAAATCCAACCACCCCTATAATCGACTCTCTCACTGGCGATTTTTTTCCCCTCACCCCTATAATCGATTTTCCACTAAATCCAACCAGAATCTTGTGGTTTTTGACGTGATTTGTTAGTTTAATTGTTTTAACATTCGTGTTATACGTTAATCTTTGCATCTTTGCTGATTAAATCACATTGTTCCTTGGGTGTAGGGTAATCGTTGTTTAGGGTTTTATCAAATCGTTTTTTTCTTCTCTTTAAACCGATCGACTTTGGGTCCAGGGTAATCGTTGCTTGATTCCAGTCGGTTTAAAACCCTATATAATCTTCCTTGAATCACTTTTATACTTATTGTGTTGATTATTATGGGAGAAGGTTAGTTTGTTGGGCGTTTGGGTTTAAACCCTAACTTCCTAGTTAGGGTTTCTTGTCTACTTGGTCGTGCTTGCTGCTGCTAGTTTTTAATTCATTGGTTTTTTGGTTTGTGGGTTTGAGAGAGATGGAAAAGGGGTTTCTTAACAACATTAGTGCATCCAAACCTGTTGCTAATGTTGATGTTCCTGCTAATTGTCATGTAAGTGACAATTCGATTGATGATGTTGGTACATCGAGTGGTATGGCTAACGTGGATAATAACACAAAGGGTAGTCTTGGAGCTGCTGATACGCAAGAGGAGATGAATTCACCTAATTCGTCTTCTAATGGCTCTAAACAGCCTAATGTGGAACAATTGATAGCTAATGCGCATAAGAATTTTGATGCAGCCATGAATAAAATTCAACGCGAGATTGCTGCTAATAAAGATTCCTCTTCTGATTTGCACAATTTAAATGTGACTCTAAATGAGAGTGCAACATCTGGTTCTAATCATCCCAAGGGTGATGCTACTAGTGGTACTGAAGTGAAGTCGGTTTCTTACGCGGGTGCTACGTCTAATGAGCCTCAAAAACACGTGTCAAATTTTCGAAGGTTGGAATGTAGCAGAAAGAAGGATGATGTTGACCTCTCGGTTCCAATGAAAGTAGTGGAAGAGGTGAACACGAGGTTTAAGAATACTCTATATGGTTACTTCCTTGGCCAACGCCTTGCTTTTCCTGTTGTTGATTACTATGTACGCAATGCATGGGCTAAGTTTGGTGTACAAAAGGTAATGATGAATGCAAAGGGGTTTTTCTTCTTTAAGTTCACTTCGAAGAAAGGTGTTGATGATGTGCTTGAAAACGGTCCTTGGTTGATCAGAAATGTTCCTATTATTATTAAACCATGGACTTTGAACACAAATCTACTTAAAGAGGATTTGACTAACATCCCGGTGTGGGTCAAGTTCCATGATGTTCCCCTTGCTATGTTTTCTGATGATGGCCTTAGTCTTCTAGCCACACTGATTGGTACGCCCAAAAGGTTAGATGCTTTTACAAGCCAAATGTGCAAGGAATCGTGGGGCCGTAGTAGTTTTGCTAGATGCATGATTGAGGTGAAGTCGGATGAGGTGCTTCGGGAAAGCCTTACTGTTGAGATACCATTACTTGATGGTTCGGGTTCGACTATTGAGAAGATTCGGGTTGAGTACGAATGGAAACCACCTCGGAGTGATAATTGTAAGATCTTTGGTCATACTATGAGTGATTGTCCAAAAGTCGTTGCACCTCCAGTTCAATCTACTAAGCCTGTTAATGATTGTTTCATGACTGTCAATAATAGAAAGAAAGGTAAGCAAGGTGGTTCTACAAATCAGGGTAATAGAGGGTTTACTAAACCAGTTGTGGGTAAGCAGTTTCAGTATCAACCCAAGAAGACTCCAACTGAACCTAAGAAGGTGGATGGCACTAAGAAGAGGCCTTCTGATGTGCCTAGTACGAGTGGAACGAAGATTTCTACATCAAATCAGTTTGCTGCCCTTAATATTGATGATACGGATGCTTTTGGTACTCCATCTAATGAAAACAACAAGGATGTGGATGCTGGTAGTTCAATGGAAGTTAATGCGGATAAGTCTAGTAAGACAGCCAGTACAATAGAAGTTACTAAGGATGAGTCTAATAAGACAGGTAATACAATGGAAGTTAATGAGGAAGAGTCTAGTAAGGGTGCTACTCCTATTGTTGAGAAAATTGGTAAGCTTGAAAAGCTACTTATTGATGGTGTAGCAACTCTTGTGGATGATGATGGTCATCCTATCCCGTCGACCTCTGCCACTAAGAGGGTTAACCCATTTTCAAAGGTGGGAGATATTGTGGTGTCTGATTCTGAAGACGAGGTTGCCAACCCATTTGATGAGTCTGCTAATCTTTTTGGTGGGGGGCAAGAGTTTGAACAAGAGTATGATGACTACGATGATTATGCGAACCAGGTGTATGATCTTCCCGGTAATTTGGATGCATTTAATGCCATGTATGGTACCAAGCTTCAAGGCCCTAGGAAGTAATTTATCTTGTTTCTTATGTTATCATTTGCGTTGTGGTTTGATTTCTAGCTTTAGAAATTAGGAAGTATCTTGTTATGTAAGCTTTTAGCCTATGTAACGGGCTGAGATGTGGGACTTCACCCATATCCATTGTACTTAAACGTTTTTGGCTAATATATTTACCAGGGTGCAGGATTACTCCCCTTTACCCAAAAAAAAATAAATTGAGTTGAAATATTATTGTGAAGATCTTATAAATGACTTCTTTATGCCTCGTACGGATTAGTTTATAAATAATCTTTCATCAATAATTCTTAAAATATAAGACGATATGACCTACCGATGTTTTAGAACCTGATGTTTTATTAGTTTGATTTAGCCGCTGGTTCATCGGATCACCGGTTAAACCATTTACTCGACCGGTTTTATATACATATGTATACTTTCTTTTCTATATTTAATATGTAGTGTTGCATGATCTCATTATTTATTCGACTTTATTCATGTATCGATTGAACCGATGAAAGATAATTCAGTCTCTAGCAATAAGCTTCATTTTTAAGTTCTATACGTATAAAATTATAGCAAAGATTTGCAAAAAACAATCTAATTATAATTCTAAGTTATAACAAACTATATTTACTATATTAGCTAGTGTTTCTAAGTAAGTTTATAACTTTAATATATTGTTTTAAAATTTTTTAACTAACATTAATTTTCAAAACTTTAACTTGTCAATTAAACATAGAAAGATGTATCAAAAAAAGAGGTTTTTGTCAGATTTTTTTAACAAAAAGTCAAGACATGACCGTGTTTATCAAACCGGGTCAACGAAACCAACGGTTCAATCCGGTTCACAAACAAGCAAAAACCCGCTCACATCTAGCCCATGATTTGAATCTGTTTTCGGTTCAACCAGTTGAGCCCAGCCAGATTAGGTCAATCTGGGTTTTAAAACATTGAGAACAATGAGATATGACGATTAACTTTTAAACGTGATCGGCCAATTATAGCAAGAATACTCTCTTCACCGTTCTTATGTTCAAAATCAAATAACTATTTTTCTTGTTTGAGTTGTCTTAGATTTAAGGTGCGTTTGATTCATCGAAATTAGAATAAAAGAATGGTTTTATTCAGAATAAAGACGTTTGTTTGATAATGGTGGATTTCTTGTTAGAGTATCAAATCGAAATCTTTTATATAATAAAACAAAACCCCGGGAGGGGAATTTAAAAAAGATTATTTCCTTATTATGTAATATTTTAATTATTATTTTTGAATTTTAAATTTATAAATTCGTTTTGTTGATATACTACACAAGTTGAAGATAGATACAAAAAATATAAATAAGATACAACTTACAATAGGATTAAACTTTTTAAATAATTATCTTTAATTATAAAAAAACTATAATTAAACCTCATAAATCAAACAAAACAAATATTAAATTATTTGTTTTTAAATAAATAAAAATATATCATTCAAAAAACTTTAAAAAAAACCGCGCGTGCGCGAGCATTATAACTGGTATTGGGTATACCCAAAGCCCACCTAAAGAGTGTCTATGCAATCTATGAAAACTTCACACTCTTTTCATTTCAACTTTTTAAGATTTTGCATCAATTTTTTTCTACGTTCGCTATCCTATGTAGTTTCTTATATCACCAGTGAATATAACAGAAGTATGCGATTGGCATTGGGGTTTATATATGTGTTGGAATATTTCTTTCTTTTTTTCACTAAACTAGTTATAATACCCGCGCACGCGCGGGTTTTTTTTTTAAATTTTCTTTAATGATATATTTTTATTTCTTAAAAAACAAATAATTTAATCTTTTTGTTTGTTTGATTTTTGATTTTTAATTATATTTGTTTATTATTAAAGATAATCATTTAAAAATTTAATCGCATCTTATCTATATTTTTTATATATCTTCTATTGCATCTTATCTATATTTTTTTGTATTTATCTTCTACTTGTGTAGTATATCAACATAACAAATTTTTAAAATTTTAAATTAAAAAATAATAATTAAAATATTACCTAATAAGGAAATATTCTTTTTTCAAAGTACCCACTAAGGGTTTTGTTTTATTATATAAAAGATTGTAGTCAATTATTTAAACTTATATATATTGTTGAACTATATTTATACTACATATAAAAGAAAAACGGTAAAACCTTGAAAAATGAAATGTTGAAAGTCAAAGGTGAGAAAAATATATAGTGTAATTAATATTCTTATTAAAACACCATTACTTAAAAGTACAATAATTTTGTAACACCTGGTATTTTTCCTAAAACCTAATTCTAGCCAAACTTCTATTTTTAGAGCCTGAAACGTTTTAAAACTTTAAAGCATGCTAAATTTGATTTGAAGAGCGTGAGATATATTAGGAACGAGAATTTATTTGTAGACTAGCTCAGCACAACCTAGAAAACTCGAATTTGACTGGCATCTTTGGTTACTTGGAGAATGGGTCGTGGTGTTGTTTCAGCTGTAGACCATGACACAACTAATAGAAAAGAACTCAAGAAAACGAAAGGTAATAATGAACAAGAAATAGCCATGAACGGAATTTTTGATGTAGATTTGAGTGAGGTTGTTGAATGGATTAAGATGTATTTATAGGCAGTTGATGCTCAATCATCCAACAAATGCATGCATGTGTTGCTATTTCCCAGTGACCGGCCAACACCTATACTTTATTTTAGAAGTAGTCTATATTTGACTAGATATTCTTCTTAAATTCCCCATGAAACTTGACTTCATATTGTTAATACCTGTAATTGTCAGGTTTTTAGTTGTGTCATTAAAAAAATAATTTGTTAAAAAAGCAAAACGTTTATGTCTACGTTAAACTTTGTATTTTTCTGTATGGGAGAGAATATTGCGGATACATGGTGGCTATAGCCAATTTGTTCAAACCGTGTTTTTCATGTCGCTCATGTTTGTTCAAATAATCCTAAACTAAACAGTACCACTTTTGCTTCTTTAAGTAAACGTGACATATTCAAGAAAAAAACCAACAAAAATGATTAATTTGAATTCAACACCATATATGCGGTAACGAAACCGCTCATTTTTATCACAAATTCGATGCATATATCCAATTGTTTGCGATTTGTAAAACCTTTTTTTTGTGAGATTTTCCATTTTTCTGATGGTGTTAATTTTAATTTTTTAATTTTGAAATTTTTAGTTGCACTTTATTTTATAACTCTCGTAAAATTCAGATAATGTCACTAACGATAAAGAATCATCAAATGTTTGCCAATGGTACCCTTTGTTGTGTGAGAAGCTCCCGAACCAAATAGTTGTGGATTCATGTCCTGCTCAACACATGTGAGATTGTTTGTGGTTGTATATTACTATATTGTGAGAAAGTTAGTTTCTGTTCTAAAAAGAAATGTTTGCGATCTTTTTCGTTCACTCCCGTGACTTTTCTTTTAAATGTCACTAAAAGTTTTTAGAGTTTCTGGGATTTGTTTTGGGACAGACACATTACTACTCATAATAAACAGCAAATTATTTAAATTGCATGGTGGCTTTGTGACTGTCTTTGTAAACTAACCTAATTTTGGCGACATATTTGTGACACTTTTCCAGATCGTAGCTAATCATTCATCGATTGGTTTTAAATCCGTCACAACTTTTTTTTTAGTTTGCATCGAAGTTGAGAATCAAAAGTTTGTTTAACATAGTCCCTATATATATGCAAATGAAATTTCGGATGTAGTCCAAGTCGTGTCATGTTCCATACTCTTTGACGATTGGGGTTCCCCTGTTGTATCCTGTTCTTGCTTTGTGTCTCGGAAGGAAAAATGGAAGTGAAGCTGTTTTTAGAAAAAGTCACCTTAAGGAAGCTGGCTATACTAATTTGCAATTCTTTATTAACAAAGAACCACTTGAAATTATCTATTTATAAAGTTTAAGTAGAATAATCATGGTTATCTAATTATCCTTTACTTTCTTTAATATGAGTATTCCGATGTGTTTTGAAATTATTCTCCTAAAGGTATGAGTCAGCAGGGAAACTCTTTCCACGTCGTGCACCACTAACCCAAAAGTAACTTTATTATGTTAGTTTTTGAACTTCTTAAATGTTAAAGGATGGCTATCACAAATTCCATACAAGTAAATTTATTCTTATTAGAAACTCAAACAACAACTCAGGAATTACGATATATTGCATGATCATTTATTCATCTTTATTCTTTAGGAATCGACACTCCTTCAATTTTAATCAAGGGTTCTATGCGAAGTTGAAGTTGGCACATGAAGTAGATCGACCAAGAAGTGTAGAGCTGAATCCGAGCCTTGATTTTACAAGATCAAACTGTAGTAGATTATCTTCAATTTGATGCCCTCCAATAATCACAGGAATCAAAGGTGTAAAATCTGTTCGTGCTTCAACAAATCCAAGGCACAAAACATCCTTATTCACCTTAACCATGGAATTTGCTCCATATATCCTCCAGACATTCTTGCTTTGCAACACAAGGTCGATGGAAGGCACTGCTGGACCAAGAGGGTACTACCGATGTTCTTGGAGCTAAAACATGCTCCAAAGGCGGCGACATTAAGATAACCTTTTGAAACATTCTTGGGCATTGCTTTCACAAATGCCTGCTACAAGAGCCCTGTAGATGGGGAAGTTTCCAAACCGTGTAAGGAACTGGTTTGTGCTAATCATGTCCCCCCTCGCCGTCAAATATTGAAGGAAAAAGAGACTCATTGAACTTGACTCGTTGTCATTCACTTTGATCGATTTCACTCGATGTAGTAACTGAGGAGACGCCTCTCCACACAAACGAACTCCGGTAATAATTTGGGGTTTAATGATAGAGGGTGTGTAAGAGAGGATGATGCCATCAACATTTAGGACGCAACGTATATGGTCCATTCCAAAGACAACGCTCCACTGATGTTGTTTGAGGAACTCAAACATTAACGCAAATTTCACTGTCGATTTAAGAAATAAGAAGACAATTGAGCCGGAAGTGAACCATTTTTCCTTCACATCAAAACCCTAATTTTATATTTTTATTTAATCCTATTTATATATGTTTTCTTTTATAAAAACTTGTTTAATAATGGTTTTAGTAACAAAAATCGTGTGGAAAACTACTCTTGGGTCATTTGGACCGTGACTCGGTCGCGACTCGGTTGACTCACCGAGTCAACTCGGTTGACTCGGTGAGGTTTGATGTTATTTGATGTTTGGTCGCGTTTGGTGACGAGTGGGAATGTATATTTTGGTTGTTTTGTTTAATTTTGGGTCCGTTTGGTTGTGTTCGTGTGTCGGCAGCCGTGACCCACCACCACCGAACCATGGTGGTGGTGGTGGGTGGTTTATTTTTGTTGATATTATTGATGTGGTGACTTGGGTTAATTGGTATTTGTATTTGGATGTGGTTTGGTTAGCCGAAGTTGTGTTGCGAAATGTATTTGGTATTAGTTTATGTTTAGCCGAATGGATTAGGACTAGGTATTAGATTTGGTATGATTGGTTGAGGCGAGAACATGGGATTGTGGATTTGTTGTGATTGTGTCGGGATAT
>LBNU01031739.1:0-42085 GCA_014162995.1 Artemisia annua
AGAAGAGAGATTCTAAGGAATACTGTTGGAAGGCTGAGTTCCATAATGTGGAAAGCTGAACATTTTTGTGGGAACTGAAGCACAATGGTATAATCTAAAAAAATATATACATCCCCAAGGTTTGTGCTTTTTTAACCCTTGCTGATAAAAAAAAAAAAAGGGGGGGGGGGGGGATAAAATAAAAAAAATGGGATGAATGTCCTTTCACAATCTTAATGGTTATTTTCTTTGACCAAAGTGCTGAGCAGGAGCATGATGTAATAAGGATGAATACCACCTATGTATTAATGGTTTGAAGTTTTTGCCGCTTCAGGAAGCTTTGGACTTTTAGCTTTTAACACATTTATGAATTGGATATGGACACATGGCTTTAATGCAGTGTCAGGAAGTATTTAAGTGGTTTTGAAAACTTGTGTGTATTTATCCTTCAGGTATTTTCAAAGGGTTGAAGGTTCAATCTCTTAGAAACACCCTGATTCTCTGAATATTTGAACGTATATGTCACATCTAATTGGCAAATTCAATCCGTCAGGATATTTCAGATTTACGCCTTGTTTTGTGTTTATTGCTTTATTTTTCCCCCCAAATTGCAAAGGAAGATGAAACATAAATTTGGGGAGGATTGTTTGGAAAATGTTAGTGCACTTGAGGGATGAGTCACCACCTGTGTAATGGGTTGGTAGGTACGGAGGTGTCTACACCCATGTTGGTCACATGAACACCCTGAGCTCGAATTGGTGTTTATACCTAGTATACTAATACTTCTACGACCTGCTGGCTCAGACTTGCTACCTTCTCTGCGCTAGAACTCTAACCTCTAGACTCTGTGTTTTAAAAGACCTGCTACTGCTCTGCCTGCTAGGTATGAATCTGACTCTGCTGCTCAGCAGTATGACTCCTGCTGCTTAATTCCACCTGCTAGTGTTTAATATTACCACTGCGCTTAGTGGGTAACTATTGTTTCCACTGATAACCACTGATTCCTGACTCATTTAGAATGTATTATTTATTAGTTTAGGGGCCGTTAATAGTAAATAATTCCATGGGCTCATCGTTTGAGTATTCCTCATCATCTATTAAATAGAGGTCAATAACATTCTGCATGAAGGATCCGATTGACGATAAACTAAACACTTGAATTATCGCTTCTGTTCTTTGATTTTGCCTAAAACACAGAAACATCACTTGGTCGTTATCCCATAGAGATATTCGTGAACCCAGGCATAGGGTCGAATGAGTTTCTCATTGGAAAGTTGATACCTACGTTTCAAGTGACATATCCGGCTACTCATTGATTTATCCTTTAACCCTGTTCTGGGAACACAGAATCACATAATAACCAAACATTTTCTAAACCATACATATGATTCATTCAGATAGTTAAATAATAAATGTCTTCTATGCTCTTACGATACGAAGTTAGTTTGAGATTCAGTGATAGCAAATCAGTTGGGTCTCTGGAAAATGGCGTACGTAAACAGTTGCTGGAGAAGAGAGGCCGGAAATCATTTGAGGCTTAAATACTATGACTCTTTAATAGAAGTTTAGGATATAGAAATGATAGTCCACAAAATAACTTATGATTAATATTCAATGAACTTGCAAATGTATACTTATGAATTAATAGTAACACTTGCAAGTGATACTTATGACTAATTATTTAACTTGCAAATGGGCAGTGGCTGCGCGAACACAAGCCCCCCACTACAACAAATTTTGACGTAGGCTCGACCACTTGAGCCGACCTTAAGTAGGCACCCCTCCAAAGTGCAATGGAAGTCACCAACCTAGACCATGGGCCTTTTTGATCACCCATTGATCCAGTCCAGGTAAGTGAGTGTTATGTTGTACGACAAGAATCTTAAATAGGTGTTCTTATGGGTGCAACTTTCATTCCCTTACCAATGTGGGATGTCTCTACTTACCATTCTGTATTTAGATGTGCACAAATTTCTGTTAAAACAGACAAAATCGAACTGAAACACGACTAGACCCCATGCGGTTTCATGGTTTGGTGCTTTGGTCCTGTCCGGTCCTCCGAAACATAATATTTTCTTTTTCATTAGTGAAACATGTTATTTGTATAAAAAGGTTGATTCAGTTCACGGTCTGGCATGTACCGAACTGGTTCTTACCAATTATTGAACAAACAATGAACTGTTACTATACATACTGGTTTGTAGTTCCAATACTATCACGCCAATCGTGGTTTTTCCGCTTTCTAGTAAACC
The DNA here is from genome assembly GCA_014162995.1 of Artemisia annua. NCBI lineage: Eukaryota > Viridiplantae > Streptophyta > Magnoliopsida > Asterales > Asteraceae > Artemisia > Artemisia annua. Next base: position 2,232 of record LBNU01031739.1, read on the forward strand.
ATTGTACAACCCTAGCTTCTATATCATACCAAGTATGAAAAGAGGTGGCGTTTTTGGTTTTGAGATTCGAGGCCTATGTAATGTAGCTTTGAACACAAAGCACAACTTAAAGACATTAGGATTATTGCTTAAGATTTTATCATAATGAGAAAAAAGACGGTTGTCAAATTTAAATTCAAAACCAAAAATAAGCTCGAATGTAGAGTAGAAGCATTTTTCATAGTAGTTCTTTGGATAGCACAGTTAGTATCGTAACTTTAGAAACCAACACAGTTGTTAAAAGCTCGCAACTGATTTTGATATCATAATTTATTAAAATGATTAAAGACATTTTTTGCTAAGTAAAAGTTGTAAATATTAGAATGGTTTAATGATCTCAATTGTGGGATTGGCAGATTTCTTTCTATATAATAGTTAGTGTTAACCATTATGCAGAATTCTAGTGTTTGTATAAGGAAATATTAGGCTGTGAAATGGAATAAGTAAGGACGAAATTTGGAGGGAAATATAACAAGAATAACTGTAATAATATTGATATATATAACTGTCATATACAAGGGTATATATAGTTTATGTACAGACACAAGTGAAAAGGTATGATGGTTCACAAAGGATCAAAAGACACAACCTTTCACTAAGTAACTGCCATAAACGTTTTCTAACTAATATAACTGTCATACATGACAGATCATCAATCCTACTACTTTAACCTTATTGGTTTATCTGTCTGCAAATATACATACATAAATAAGTATTAATATAGGAGCATTTGGACTTAATAATTCCAACAGTAAACCAATAACCTTACTAAAATGAATTTTAAGACTTAGAGTTGGGTCGGGCCTGCGCGAACGCAAGACCCCACTGCCACAAATTACGACGTATGCTTGACCACTTGGGCCGACCTTAGGAGGCGCCCCTCCAAGGTGCAATGGAGGTCACCAACCTAGAACATGGGCCTTCTTGATCACCCATTGAACTCGTCCAGGTAAGTGAATATTCTGTTGTACAGCAGCAATGTTAAATGGATGCTTCTTTGGCTGCACCTTGTATTCCTCCACCAACGTGGGATGCCTCACTTTTCACATTTTGAATTAACAAACATTTACTATCGGTATATAGGGTTTGGAAAAAATTGGTCCAAGTTGTTAAAACTGGCAAATCAGACCGAAACTATATCCGATCTGTTATCTTCAGTCCAGTTTATGGATCATGGTATAACAAAGAAGTTTAGTTAGCTGGTTCTGCTTTAATTGAACAGATATTTGTTTTCTATTTTAACAAAACATTGTTTACCGACTGATTTTTGTTTGAAGCACTGGCACAAAACTACTACTGTATCTAGTTCCATCAGTATTAAATCGACACTGATCTGCTGGTTACAGAATTCTGAGGTCTAATACTGACAAATTTGGGTTCAAACTATCAAGACATTTTGGTTCAAACTAGTTTTCGAGACATTTTGGTACAAAGATACTCATACAAGTAACTACAAATGCTTTTATTTTGTTTGGAATTAAAAATAAAGAAATATTATAACTGTTGATTGTTAGAGGCATACCTAAACGGTATTACCTCTCCAAAAATAGGCGTATGCTATTTTTTTAACGAACACACGGTATTCTTTAGTAAAAGGCGAAAGAATAGTTCGCTTTGTGTTCATCACATAGCTGCGTGGTTTCTTACAGTTGCTGAGGGGGCATATTTATGCACCTGTTTCTACTCTTCATTTGTATTCACCAAGCGATGTGGGATAGAAGCTAGTGGTCTCTATTTGACTATTTCCAAAGCTCCAATCCCATTCATATCTTAGTTTGCTTTATTTAAGTTCATTTCACATGGAAATTGTGCATTCTATACAAAAAATATAAAAGTCTTAGAGACCAACTTTGGTCTTAGTTTGGGACTGATTCGGATTGTGGTTACCTACATGTATACTTGGCTGTGTCACGACGTGAAAATTTGAAACAAAAATTGTTACAAGCTTGAAAAAAAAGTGTCCTGAAGATAAAAATAGTGAATATATTGAAAGGGTATCATAAATGGATTAGAACTTGGTTGTGACATACTGTTCTTGGAACTAAAATCCAGTTGAATATATTTGAGAAACTACTTATCAGTCGAAAATAGAAATACTTGTTTGTCTTGCATATATAGTGTGTTACCGGGGATATCTACGTGTATATTTTTGTGTACGATACGTGTGTGTATGGTGTGCATATATGCGTTTCTATGTATTGTTTTCCACAGGTCATATATGTGCACATCCTGGAGATGGATTCAAAGGTGTTCAACTTAATAGATGCGCAAAATAAATGGTCGAGACATGTTGTGTAACATGTCAAAATAATAATAGTTTTTTTAGCATGTCGGATTCTTATTCATACGAGTAATGTTGAACACATATGTTAATGGTAAACTTCCATATCTACAGATTTTCTCCGATTTTTTTACGAGGGCAATTACATATATACTCACTAAAACTTGCATATTTGCATATTTCCTCAAAACATGCTTAAATACCATTGTACATTATGCATTAAAAACTTGTATTTTGGGGAAATATGCAAATATACAATTTTTATTGGGTGTATATCATCTAACAATGCTATCTCAAAATATAACGCTAGATAATCCTTGATAATTGATCACCTTTATGTTGTGCAGGCTCATCTTTTGTCAACTTCAGTATGAAAAAAAAAATCTAGATAAACTAAATGTTTATCAACTTCATTATCAGCTTTCTCAATAAAAATACATTACCTGAAAGACTTACAAAAATAATACCTAAAGATGACTATTTTGCTAGCAACTACTGATTCACATAGATAATGTGTCAACTTTCTAACATAATAAACATAACAACATCCTCTAGTTTTCAAAACCCGTATGCAAAAACCCTTTTGTCTTATCATGAGGATAACTAATCTGTCTTTCATTAAGCCAGTACTTTGTCACCTCACTAACAAGTTCCTATGTTAGTTTCAGGAATCCGATGCCATGTCAGCATCCCATGAACCAAAGTTGTGTAAATAGTTCAACTTCTTACCAAATGTATATGTTCTCGTCTCATGTTAATGGTACTTGTCACGACAAAGCGTGTAAATACAATGGTGTGTGTAAAAACGTAAGGTGTAATTAGAATTTTACGTGTATGTATGGAGATACATACATCATACATGTACATTTTGTTAGGCATGTGATTATTGCGAAAAGGCATCTATGTATTTGTTTCAAAAGTTCTATCTTCTTCACTTCTTTTGGAACAAAAAAAATTGTATCACTGAAACATTACAAGAACGACAAGATCTCTTATCAAGTGATTCCACTAATGGAGGCTACGATCATCTTAGTGGTATTTGGTGTTACCAATAAATAGTCTGACATGAGTCGGCCACCGAAGAATAAAGGGACCTCCATACCTTCAAAAAGAATCTAGTCCTTGAGCCATTGAAAAATTGAGAAGTCATATTTGAAAACCTACTAGTCTACAAAGACTACCACTCATCTTGTAACAGATAGCAAACCTTGTTTCAAGTCAAGCTTGAAGGCACTGAATGTATCTACTTCGTTTTAAACTGCTTTGAATAGCATACGTTTTAAAAAGTTAAGTAAAAGCTAACGTTTTAATAGAAGGTTGATGTAATGCACCAATTTTACAACATGCCATTGTTATGATCCAAGGATTAAATATTTATTCTTTTGTTTTCAAAATAACTCACCCTAAACCATATATACTAGGGAGTAAAACTTAACAGAATTTAATTTAGTCACCCTTTTCATATTTTCTCAACGTCATCTGGTTAGAAATCTGCTACATCGGGTAAATGTGCAACACAATCCTCTTCTTATATATGGTTGTGGATATTCTACCACCAAAACGGAGGGCTGTAACCCCAGACATAACATATTGTGGCTGAGGGGGATTCTAAGTTCATTACATGTGCAGGCGTAACCCCCTAATCAACCCCGAACAATCAATATCTGTTTTTTTTCCAAGTGGCACAAACCACAATGAATATAAATACAATCTAGGTGAGGGTTTTCGGTGCTTCAATGTCTTCTTGTATTGTATATGATGATGATGCTCCATGAATTTTCTTCTGATGTGATGCAAACCTGAATCTTAGAAGCAATGAATTAGTCATCACGCCAATAGAGCTCAAACCCATGAGAGCTCCGGCAATTGACGGAGTAAGCATTAGCCCTGTCAACGGCAACAAAGTTCCTGCAGCTATTGGAATCCCAACCTGAAAGTTCATAATCATATTACTTATATAGTTGTGACTGTTCAATGGTCCGCAAACATTTTTCCCAATATTAAATGTGATAATCGTGAAAACAAAAACTATGTTGCTACAACAGTAATCATCCGCTTGACCCATTCTCTTTTTAACTTACTTTTTTACATGATCCGTTTTGACCCAAAATGATCCACTCATAATTAAAAGAATTATAAATGCTGTAACAGGATTTAAAATTTCACCTTTAGTCGTGTACTACCTGACTACCACGTCTATGTAACTATTACTTACTAGAGTGGAAAACCAAAGGTGATTCTTAACAGTTAATAGAAACATAAGTTTATGAAAAGCTGTTGCATAAGAAAAGTTCATTTTCTTAATATTTGGCAGTGAATAACAAAATGAAATTATTGAGAAGTATAACTTACAATATTGTACCCAAAAGCCCACCAAAGATTTTGCTTTACAGTCGTCATTGTTTGTCTACTAAGCTCCAATGCATCAATCAACTGTATAGAAGAGGTGAATGTCAATCAAAATGTAACAATACTTCACTATTTGGTCCAACATGGAGTTGCCACATGAGGACAACAGTCTGTACCTGTGAAATTTTGTTACCCATGAGAACAATCGAAGCGACCTCGCTGGCAGCTCCAACGCCTCCACCTATGGCAACGCCTACATGTGATGATGCTAAGGCAGCAGCATCATTGATTCCATCCCCAACCATAGCAACTACGTGCCGATCCTTTTGCAGTTTGTTTATGAATTTATTTTTCTCATCAGGTTTAACTCCATAGAACACCTACCACGAATAGAAGTAATATAATTATGATATTGCAAAATATTTTATATTATTTTTTAGTTTTTATTTTTTATTTTTTTATGTTTTATTGTTATAAAATGGTCCTCGCAGTTTACTCATAATCACTCAAATTGTCGCTCTTGAAAACTGATGTCATATATGATCCCGGAGAGGGAATATTTGCTGCACAACCATCTATGCAATTTGTTTCTAAGGGTGACAATTTTAGTGCGTTGGCCAAAACCACAGGGACCATTTTTAGTAATTTACTCTTTTTTAAAAGTACTCAAAAAAATAAAAATNTTTCTTCCTATCTCTCATGGGTCAAACAGCTAAGATCAGAAAAAATAGCTTAAAAGGAAACAGTAGTAAGTCACCCACAATGTTCTTATTACAGAAGGTATCCTAAGTCATTCTATTGAAAATAGTTTGAATTGTATTGAAAAATAATAAAAATTTTGTTTAAACTGACAGTCGTATTTACAAAAAAAATTGTAAGGTCTAGAGTGTTTTTCAGGCCAACTAACCCCGCCCCTACCAGAAAGTACCCATATTGAACCATTACCTAACCTGCCCTACCCGGCCATTCTCCACCATTACGTACAATGTACAGATTTCTGGGAATAACCGAATAATTTAGCAAGAAACATTTAGGGAAGCTAGAAAAACCTTGTTGCCATAATAAGCAAGTCCAAAAATTCATTAAAAGCAAATTTCATGTCATTTCATAAACTACAGCAGAGTGGTTGTAAAAGAAGTACCTTCTAACCCATTCCAATGAACCAACAGAAACAATCTTCTTCCCAATTGAGGCTACTGCACCAGATCCAGGTTCTTCCATAAACGTTCCATCATCAGCCTGCATAACACATGCTCACATGAAAGATCAAATTTAATACCATAATCACCAACTCAGAAGCTGCTCACATGGTAGTTATTTGAGAATATGAAAAAGCAAGCTCTTCTATCATCAAAATGTTGGGAACTAAAACACCATGTTAACATAATAGACAGACTCAACATTACGAGTCATGGACATGGACTATGTTTAGGTGAAAGGTGCATATTAGTTTTTAAGGATTTAGAAGAATTAAATGACATGCGCAGCTTAGGATAATGCCAGAAAGAGGAACTTGTTGTATAGAGAATTAGGGCACCTTAAGATTTGGACATTTAGCACTCCGAGCAGCTTCCAGGATAGCCTTCCCAATTGGATGAATTGTATTAGATTCAACTGCAGCAGCTAACTTCAGTACATCAGTTTCAGACCATTTCTCATCTGAATTTAGCCTGCATCATATTGTTTTTCCCATTAAAATAAAAGCATCCAGCAGATGGTAAAATACATTCTAATATTAGCAAATGACATCATTAATATATGTTTCCTGTCTGAATATAGCAAGATTCAGCTCCTGTGTCAGAGTTGAGAATTAGGGTTTCCTACAAAATATGATTGCCTGCTCTAAAGTTTCTTCATTTCAATAAAATGTAAAAGATTTTACAGGTTAATTTACTTAAGTTACAATCTATTTAAAAGCAGAAGCTAAGACAAGAATAATACTCAACTGTAACTCGGAAAATTCATCAGATATTGTCGTCAATATTTTTGTGACAACAGGTTTGCCAATGGTCAACGTCCCTGTTTTGTCAAAAACAACTGTGTTCACTGCAGCAAACTTTTCTAAGATACTCCCACCACGCAATAGCAATCCTTTTGTAGCACCAAGTGATGTTCCAACCTAGATAATTAGCAAAAATCAACTAAGATCAGTCATCAGACCATATCTTCAAAAATATATACAAATAACTTAGACAAAAGGTATTTACCAGCACAGCAGTTGGTGTAGCTAAACCCAAAGCACATGGACAAGCAACTACCTGCATTCACAGAACAGAGAAAAATTTAAGCTTTGATTACTCCCTCCCATACTAAAATAATTGTCCACTAGACAAAAACAAGTTTAAGAGAGAGTATTATTATTACAGTTTACTTTCAGCAAATTGACTGTTTTACTCTCTGACCAGTTATTAAATGCTTTATTTGAAGTTTGTAATGATAATTTTAGTAAGGGGTGATATCTTAAACATGATATATTATACCCATTTATTTTTATAAATGGACAATTATTTTGAGACAAATTAAAATACCAAATTCTTTTTAAAAAGCTAGGCGGAAAGTTCTTATTAACAGAAGTGCGTCATAATTTTGTAAAGGAAAGGTGGTAATACCAAAACACTACATGAGAGCTGCAATGCTAATGACATGGCACTTCCATGCTGAAGAGTGACTGGCAAAATGCGTGCACCAAAAGTACTCCAGAACATAAATGTTGCAGCTGAGATTGCCATTACACCATAAGTAAAGTGTCCAGCAACCTAGTAAAGCATCATGTAACATTTAAAGTCAAGCAGAATAAAACAATTCTAACTTATTGCATATATGCTAAGATTGCATCATTAAAAATAGTATAAACAATATAGTAATCATAGGACCTTATCAGCCAAACGTTGAACTGGAGCTTCTCTACTCTGAGCTTCTTCTACCAAACGGACAATGTCACCCATGAAGGTCTCACCTCCAGGCCTCCGTACTTCAACAGTAAGTGCTCCATTTAGATTTATACTTCCTGCTGAAACTTCAGCCTACAGCACTCATCCAATTATTCATCATTATTAATTGTAAGATAATGCCAGCAGATAAATCTTTCCGATAGGAAACCGAGAAACACAATACAATATTTATAATATTTTTATTTTCTGAAATTAACATTCACATTACCCCTGGAAGCTTAGTGACTGGGAGTGGCTCTCCGGTAAAACTTGATTCATCCACTGCACTTCTACCAGCTCTAACTATACCATCGGCAGGAACACGATCCTAAACAATGACCAAAACATTTTGTAAAGTAACCAAATTAGAAAGAAATAAAATCTGACATTCTTTTAGGACAAAAATCATGCTCCAGATGAGATAATAAACTAGAATGCAGTTAGTAAGCAAGGAACATTACCTTAAACAAAAGTTTTTGAGTACATAATATATATGATAATTTAGAGAAGTTCAGCATAGAGCTAAGGCTACAAGAGAGCAGAAGCTAGTTGGTAAATTTTAGTGGCCGCAAATTTGACCCAATTATGGATAATGGGTCCATTTGGGTTGTATTGTTTATAAACAGGTGTCATCCAAATTGTTTTAAAAATGCATAAAAACTCCTAAATAGTTTTATCCCAAAAAAAAAAAAAAAAAAAAAAAAAAAAAAAAAAAAAAAAAAAAAAATCTTTAATCATTATTGTCATACAATAGCTTTCATAAGCATATTAAACACCTTACCTATCTCATAGAACTTAAAAAGAGAAAACAATAAATGGTTTGCGGGTCAGCCCAATCTGACCTGTGACTAATACTAAAAACTACGAACCCGGTCTGTTCAAAATCAGTTCTGTATGTACCCGAATTGATCCGTTACTTCTAGCAAATTTTAAAAAGGAAATGCAGAGATGCAGCAAGAAGACTATAAGTATCAAGTAGATGAAGTTTACTTACTCCAGGTAGTACAACAATTTGATCTCCAACAGACAGACTGTCACAAGGAACGTCCACTGTTGAGTTTGACTCTTGACCATCATCATGATTCACTAGAAGACGAGCTTTTGGTGGCAATACACTAAGAAGGCCTGTCATGTCACTGGTGGCCTTAATTTTAGCTCTTTGTTCAAGATTCCTTCCCAGCAAAACAAAAGCTATTAACATAATCGGTTCTTCAAAAAACACTTTCCAACCCTAAACACAAGAAAATAACAAAACAAGGGACAAAGTTAGCAATTAGGTTTTTATTTCATTGTACAGAACTGCAAATACCAAAACACGGGTAACTAATATTATGGTGACCGTGATTATTCCACAAAAGTCATAATCTAATTTAACGGTCAGAATTCATACTTGGCACTGACATGAAAATTTGAGCTAAAAAGCAATTCACATTAAGGATTTTCATGTTCATGTTCATGTTCAGATCTATTATATTTGGTGCAACTTTTATGTCTTGCAATTATTTCCATTAACAGTGCTTCAGCCAGTTCTCGCTTTTGTACTTCATGACTTATTGAGTCAAACCAAGCTATTATCCATCTTTAAAGACCAGGATGGGATCAAATTTTCCTAGGGTATAACTGATGCTGAAGAAACTTAGAGCACATTATTGCATGAGTTAGTTCAATCACATCCTTTCCTTTTAAACCCAACAGAGCTCTTATGTATAAATTTGCTAAACAAGAAGTCAAAGATCGTGTTCATTTCTTAGGGTCCTAGGCATGTCTTTACTAAGTAAATCCCTAAGAGTTGTATTTTAGTGTTGAATGCCAACTCTGCCGCCTGAGGTTCCTTTGAATGTTCAAGCTGACTTTGTTCTTCCATCGACTTGCAGAACAGACTTTGTTCTTCATGTAATTAAACGAAATGCACGATAAGGCAAAGAAAATGAACATTTGCAGGTTAGAAGAAGGGGAGATTACCAATTTTGGAATCAGTGCTGCCAATGAACTAACAGTAAATGAAGATATTGCTCCGAGACCAACTAATGTATTCATGTTTGGCGTCCCCCGTAAAAGACTTTTCATACCATCAACAATAAGTTGGCGTCCAGGAACCAGCAATGTAAACAAGGATAAAGACATGTGGAAACCAGTGGAATGCATCGCATGAATCCACCAAGCCTTGGCTCCAATGAAATGTGAGACATGCCCAAATAGACATACAGCACATAAAGCCCAAGATACGGCTAGTCCCCTACCTGTTAAAGAGAAGATATTTAATAAATTTTATCAACTAAATATCATGAATTTGTAAAGGTAATTTTATAAGCACATACCACTTTCTTTTAACTGTTTACGTTTTTCTTCCACCTTCCTTTGAAATGTTTGGAAGGCACTTTCTTTCTTTGAATCTGCAAAAAGTAGGCAAACACGAATTGTTACAGAACCACTGCAAGTCATCCACTAATAATTAGAAAATTTTGAAATGAAGTTATAACATCCAAAAAATTTCAATAACATTATTCTGCGAACTTAATAAGGTATAAAAATGCTGCTCTAACAAAATATGAAATGTAAAAGTGAAATGCTAAACATGATCAAGTTAACAAAGAAATGAATGGAAAATGTATTGGAGTAAGAATGCTTGGTAAAGTTCAATTTTGAACTTTTAATAACTAGTTACACGTTTCAGAGGGTCAAAGATGATGATAGAAACCTACCTTCGAGTCATTATTACTTTAGAGTTTTCCCACAAAATCAACAATCCATATTACATAGCGAAAGTAGCAAAATTGTCATGAAAAAAAATGCATAAACAAATATCAGAATATTTGAAGCTCAGAAACTTTGTATAGACCACAAGTGGATAGATGGTAGATCTTATTTCAAACTAGAGAAGAGGAATACAATCCAGCTAGAGTGTTTGTCAACTAGTACAAAGCAATCATCATTGCACGGTACACATGTAGACCGACATTTTTTAGGAAGTAAGACTCTCTACTACAGAAAAAATGAAAAGCTAAAAAAATAAACTTAAACTAAGTAAGCCTTCCAAAATGTGAGGGTGCTCCCATGGTAGAATGCTTCCTTGCAAACAATACTCACCTATGGATACAAAAACTTAATTAAACATGACTCGAAAAGATAGATTTTGAAGTATTTAGTATGAACAAAAAAGAATACAGAAAACATAAAAATAACAAGTCTAGGTAACAAGAACATACCACAAAGGATTATGGTTACTCATACAAGAATCCATTGCATTTTTATGATGGTACTCCTTCAGTTTCAGCCTCACCTGCCAGTTACCCACCAATCCTCAAGATTAATTACCAAGTTAAATCATTATTTTATTCAGAAGTTGCAGCGTCCTCCCTCGACACCAAACATTTCATACACTTTAATGAACAATCATGTGATCAAAGATTCGAAAAGATAAGAATTTTTTAGTGACACAGATATAACTTATAAATTGGGTTCCCATAAAGATATATGAACTGAAAATATTTTAAAATAGCAAAAAGGTTGTTTAAAATTCAGATGTAGTCAAAACGCTCATTTTTCGTGGAATAAAACCAAAAAACAAAGACACGCTATCTTGGACATGTAGATCTTTAAGTAATATGGTAATAGCACTTTGACTTCTTGAAAAAAGTTGAATTGGTTATCGAAAGGCCCTTTAAGTAGTCAATGTGTTGCTTTACATGTGAAGCCACAAAACATGTACAGGTTTTACCCACCATTTGACGAAAAATTCAACTATTTAAATGATTAAAGTGCGATTTAGTAGCTTAAACAGTTTGAATAACGTTTTTGTAACTTTGAAGGAAAACCATTTCTTTCCATGAAACTGATGTTATCACCCCGACAACTGTGAGGCAGTGAGCATCACAATGAAGGAAGCCAGCATAATACCATTTGAATGCCTAGAGAACATATCATGCAAAGATTCTTGTAGGCCAACCAAAACCTGGATGTATCCTTGTAGCCTTAGACTTGACCCAGAAAAGATTGGACAAAACACGAAACACAGAAAGAAAAAAAGAAGAGAAAGAAAAGGAAAAATACACTGTGAAAAGTATCCTGATGAAGAGAACCAAAAGTCCAAAACCAAAATAAGTATTGCACCAAATGCTTGATCTATAGCATAAATAGCTCTCTTGTCATTTTAATTCAATAGCATGCAGTATTAGTATGCTTCACTATAACGAACTTTATGATTATACTTCCTAATAAACGTGATGCAATTAACCAATTTAACATATTATATAGCAGTAAACTTGATACAATACAACAGGTTATAGTGGAGAAGATACTGACCTCTAACGTTAGAATTAAATCCACAATTTGTCAAATGCTTTGCAAGTTCTTCTCCCAAGACTTTTTGCCAGTTTGGTTTAACCTTGGCTTCAGATACAGGCCATACAATTGCTGTCTCTGTTGTAAGATTCACACTGGCAGAAGATACCAGTGGCTGTAGATATATGAGGTTTTTCAGTAACTAAGCTCAAATACACCGCAAACAACTTGATTTTTTAGAAAAAAACGCCAAAGGAAATTAAGCCATAGAAGTACTTACTTGACTCTCCAAAATTCTTTTTACACTTGCAGAACACCCTCCACAAGTCATACCCTGACAGAAAAAGATGTTTTATGAGTTAAGTTATACAGAGCAGAAGAAACCACATATTTTTGCAGCATAGTAATCATATGATCATTCACTTCCTGCAAAATGTGCAAATAGGCAAAAAGAAAAACCACCGAAACCAAGTTTGAAGTTGTTCCAATAAATACATGGCAGTTACAATGTTACTCCTCTAATTGTCAGTTAACCATTTATTCTTGCTAAATATAAAAACTACAAACATCCATTGATCTGACGAGAACCACTTAACGATAGCATTGTTTGTGTTTCTTATTCTGATATTGTACTTAATTTTGTATTTAGAAAAACTCGTACTATATGATCATACAGACAATGTCTATTCATCTTACTGTTACAGTTGACCGAAAACAGCAAGAATAAAGTTGTGCATTGTGAGCCATAGTATAATGTGATCATACATACATAATACATTCTTAGAGGGTTTGGATTAGCTTATATTATGCGCTTATCGGCTATATGAGATTTGGAAAAGCCGATAAGCTCACTTTTTCCGGCTTATGAGCTAATCAATTTGAGCTTTTCGCTTATTTAGGTCCATAAGCTAAAAAAAAGTGAGCAGTGAGCTTATCAGTTTTATACAAATCTCAATAAGTGGATAAGCACATGAAATAAGCTAATTGAAAATTCTAATCCTATATCCACAAAAACTATAGCAATTAACGCAGAGCATTGCGAATCATAGTAAATTCGACATCGAATATCTAATATCCAATACAACTGATCAATACTTACCCGAACATCTAAAATAATGACATCAGACGAAAACGCGGAAACATCCTCAACCGCAACCCCAACCGGACCCCCCTTAACCTCCCCATCACCACCACCACCACCTCCTCCACCACCAAAACCCCCACCGCCACTCGCAAACGAAGCAGCCGAACTCGAAACACACCTCACCACCGGCGAATTCCACGAACCACCGGCAACTCCACCACCACCGCCAAACAACCTCACCGATCGCCGTAACTGACCTCGCGCCACAGCGGCGGCGGGTGAGAGTGCGGCGGACATGGATGGAGGCGAGCTGAGGAGCTTAGGGTTTGGAGATTGGATGAGGTGAGTAGAGCTTTGGAGAACCTAGTGGACTCCATGACTGGATTGAATGATGATTGAAGTGAGTTTGTTAGATGTATATGTATTTTAAGTAAATGTACCTACCTACTTTCCAGTGTTTGGATTGGGAAGCCCTAGAAATTAGTTAATAAGTAGGTGGTATTAATGAGCGTGACTGAGAGCAACGTTATCTGCGGCATGTGATGATTGATTGATTAAAGGACATTGAAGTGAGGGCAATCTGGATAGAGATTTATTTTTTCATGATTTCCACGTGTGTATTTATTTATATACTCACCAGTTCGAGTGTCACTTTGACTTGTCTTCGAGGGTAAGTGGATTTCGTTTTGTTTAGGATTTGAATTTTTTAAATAACAAACTTTTCTTCTATTCCTCACCATCCAATCTAAAATCAGATAAAATCATTTTAATATTTCACTCATTTTTATAATTTAAATATCTCTTAAACGTTAATCGAAAATAATTCACCATCGAGCGGCCATTTATATCTTTCTATAACTGGAGCACTTTGTATACTTTCGACCAAAAAAAAAAAAAAAAAAGAAAAAAAAACGTTTTTTTCACGTTTTCTTTTTCGGTGGCCGAAAAACATCAAATGCGATATGTAATATCACATATGATTTTTTCGGCCACAAAAAAAAAAACGGTGAAAAAAACGAAAAAAAAAAATTGTCGAAAAAATATGTCAACAGTGCCCTGTCTATAGGAAAGATAATTAAATGCTCGTTTTAATTACATGTGATATGTAACATCACATGTGATTTTTCGGCCACAAAAAAAACGTGAAAAAAACGAAAAAAACTTTTTTTGTCAAAAATATGTCAAAGTGTCTGTCTATAGAAAGATAATTAAATGCTCGTTTTAACGGTATATTTTTTTTCGCTTAACGGTTAACGGTTTGAAAGATATTAATATTTGAAAAAAAATGATGAAAGTGGGTTTTTTAAATTGTTGGGATTAATCTCATCCATTAGATCAATAAAGATGGAGGAAAGATCGAGGGTGGAGATTAGTCCCTTGGTATGTGAAAAAAGTTTTATCCTCAAATGATCTTAAATCTTTGTTTAATCATCACATTTATCTATATTTTTTTTTCATTTATCTATTGGGAGATGATTTGCACACTCTAATGTATAAGCAGTTAAAGTTGGATATATAAACAGTACAACTGTTTAATGCACGAGTTGGAATGTCTCAATCAAAACATTGAGTGTGCAAATCATTTCACTTTATCTATATGCTTTGCAAATTTTCAATCCTCACGAGTGAAATTATATTACTCCCTATCATATTCTAGTGAACAACAACAGAATTTTATAGCGACATAAGTTTTCTTGTGGATTATAAGATTGAATAATTTTTGTTAATAAGTACACAATTAAGTTTTTAATATTTTTCAGTTTTCACTTTTCACTTTCAAGAAAAGTTGGTTTTTCCGTTATAGATAGTATATATTAAATAGAAAAGACACAAACGAAACCTTAACTATTAAACGGGTCTATAGGCCTTATTAGCTAACACCGTCTCTCAAACTCACAATGCTGCAGCGGTAAATATTGAGAGTTTGTCAAACAGAAAATAAACTCTAACTGAAAACTAAACACGCAGCTTTGGAATGTCCCAGAGCTCAAACTCAGTGCTAGATGGAGTCTCAATCCGATGTAAGTCTAAAACAGACAAAAAATCATAGCAATATAATTACAGAGATGAACGAGTCACGTAGACAAGTGCAGACAAAACCAGATGTAGAACCACGTGTGAAACCAAAACAAGTTATTGATGTCGAGATGCTACACATAACTACTCAAGACATAGTCGAATTAGTTAAGACTGTAACATCACCATCACCAACACCATCACCAATAATCCACTATAACCCAAACAAACATAATCGTGATTACCAAATACCGATACCGATACCGGTACCGATACCAATACCAATACCAAAGATCATCCAATTGTTACTAACCGGATCAACATATGAGAGTTCCTCACATCAAAAAACATGTGCCAATTATTAAGATCCAACACGCTCACATGTCGCGAACAATACCAAACTTGTATGTCAAGCCCAAAAGCGAACAAATGACTAAAACAAATAGTACCAAACAAGTAGCTAATCTGTTAGCAATGGTAATTCTTTAAATGTACTTAATTTCACCATCCCACTAACTGATTTACTAATATCATAGTTGCCTTTTTTTAATTCCAAGATCCAATAAAAAAAAGTAAGATGCAAACAACATGCGACAATATCAAGCAAATCAAACAATTTCCTTTGAGATTAATACAAACTGACGACAAGTATGTAGCGAACAAATTAATTCAAAACTAGAACAAATAAATATTGATGCAAATTAAGTCGAACCTTATTTTTTTAATTTTTTTTCCTTCTTCATATTCGACCTAGCTCTGGATTTGAAATTAGATTATCAGATTCAACTATAGCTAACATGTTGGTGATTTTAGTGTCATCATTTGTAGTTTTATGTAATTGCGATTTACTTGAGATCAAAGGTTTAATCAGGTTTAGTCTACAGTCGAGTTAGAAGGTGCGGAGCGCACACTCGTTCTAGCTAACTTGATGCCGACACGAACAAAGTGCGAGGGTGAAGGGGGTCGAGCCCCCTTGCAGGGTCAAGGGGCAACACCTGTTTTCTCCTCCAAACCGGTTTTCCCACAAAAAACACACCTTTTCATCAACATGTGTGACTCTTCCAGCCAACCAACTTTCGGTTGGGTTATATACACTAGAATTGATCTCTTGAAGAACATAACAAACACAACAACTTTCTGTGTATTTATTTGATTTCTCGTGCCTTAGAAAAAAATGCAGTTATCTGAATTATCCAATCGAGAATTTCGTGATACCTGAGGCACGTAGGGTCGAAATACTTCAATCTGAAAGTGATCTCAGCACGATTCAGCTAATATATCAGGATTATTGCCACTCACACACACCCAAATTCTAACATAACACATTACAATATATTAAATAGAAAAAACATAGACAAAACTTAACTATTAAACGAGCCTAAACAAGTGAGCCCAAACGAGCCAAAACTTAACTATTAAACGTCTTATTAAAACGAACAGCTGTTTTTCGCTATCGCTTTCTGGTAACGCTATTTTCACCAAGCATACACACGTGTTTTGGAGATTTTGAAGCTTTTAGCCATCGCTTTCTGGTAACGCTATTTTCACCAAGCATACACATGTGTTTTGGAGATTTTGAAGCTTTTAACGTTCAGGATAGAAAAAACTTGTTCGACAACATGCAGTGAAGAAAATTCATTTAAATTCTAACGTTATTTTTTCTAATGCTACTAAAACAACCATTACTAAAACTATAACACTACTTTTACTTTATTTTATAAATAATAATTTAAGGATAAGAATCCTCTCATGTTAACATGAGAGTTAATGTTGTGTTTGTTATGATTGTATATTGTCACTATTGCAAAATATTTATTTTATTTTAATTCAAATATACAATCACAATAAGAACAATAATATCTTTCATTTTCAAATAAACATGAGAGGATCCTTATCCGTAATTTGATTACAACTATCTTACTGTAAACTTTTATAAAACAAACAACTATTAACTTAGCGCTACTATACTGCCAGTATCCCTAAACATACTCATAGTCTTACCAAGCATGAGTTTGTTGTAACAAGCATTTATTGGCTCGTTAAAATGAAATTTATCTACTATGGTAAGTTTTGAACATGTGATAAATGAGATGAGACCAATATCGATAACACATGTTAAGAGTGGTCCAAAACACAAAACAGTGGTCCGAGTCCGCTCAGGGGCGTGAATCCATCATAGTTTTTTCGGTATCTTTCGGGTGAAAGATTGATTTTTCTCGTCATTTACATTGTTTTAATTATGTAAAAAAACAAAATCAAGATATATTTGTATGAAATTATGTTCTCATCCTCAAAAAGTTACTCATAACTATAACAATTATTCTTCTTCTTATCAAAAACTAGAATAAAATTTGAATGTATTTATGAAAAGAATTTTAGAACAAAAAATCGATTTTGTTTGTGTCTCAGCGAAAGAGATGATAAGAGAACTTATTTTGGAGTTGAAAAGAATTTGAATGTTGATTGTGTGTTAAGGGTAACAATTTCAGCCGGTTCATGTTAAAACAGATTAATTTGGACTTTGTTAACCAAATGACTAAACGAATCATTATACTCCCCTCCGTCCCAAAATAAGTGTCCAGTTTGACTTTTCAGAGTCAAATTGGTTCAACTTTGACCTAAAATATTTTTTTTACGTAATATAATACTTGATGAAAAATATCTCAAGATTTGATCAGAACAGCAAAAGATCTCATCAACTATAAGAGAATTGTACCCTTTACTGACAAAAGGCTCGGCTTATATTCCTACCAACCAACCACATATGGGTATTCGGTTGAGTGGCCTGATGCTAAGTAAAAAAGAAAATCCTGCTCTATGAACAAAAGTACAAAACAAAATGAGTTCAATTAAACTGGTTCCACCCTAATGTAGCATTTCATTCCAAATGCATAAGCATAAGTAGCCTTTATGGGCTGGGCCACACACGTGCTAAAATGGCAATTAGCATAACTATAACAATGTCAAAACAACTTTTCCCATTCTATTGTTGATTCAAATGCAAACATACCACACTTATATTATTCGAGGTAAAAAGGGAAGGAAATACAACCCATTCACATATAAATGGGTCAATTCAGGTTGTATCTTATTATCAATGAGTCAACTTAGTAGAATAGAAAGGAAAAAAAAACACTTGGAACATAGCATTTAAAATCTTGATATCTTCAAAACTTAAATTATTTGAATTAGAATACGCTGGTATCATATCTAATACAGTAGTAATTCGTATAATTAAATCAAAATTAACACAAAATGTTGAACGGGTCAACACAACCTGATGTGAATGTTAAACCCGTAATTTAAAGAACTAACCTAGCCACATTTCTGTAGCAGGAAAAGTTGTTCCAAGATTAAATATAATGAGCTGCAAAAAGCATGACTAAAATCTTACTAAAGCTTTTGCCTTGGACTTGGACTCGGCGAATCAACTGCCCATCTAGGAGGGATTATTTTGTAATCTTCCACTGGTTTCTCAGGTACCGCTTCAGCTTCATCGTTTTCCAATACATCCTTTGGGAATGCATTAGGGTTGGTCTGAATACACTTCTGCAACGCCACAAACGGCTGCACACAATCTGAACCTTTCTCTTCTGCAGTACTCATTAGAAAACATTTAAAGGCATCTGTAAAATGGGGACCGCATGGACCTTTTTTAAGATTTTGAATACAAGGACAGTCTAACGCTTTCTGAGCTTTATCTTCTAAAGATGCGTTCTCATCCTCGTTGCCAAATGCAGTGGCTTCTGCAAGTAAGGATTCCATTGAAGGTGGAGACTTATCAGAAGACGCAGAAGATGAGTCTTCGCCTTTTGGATCTGATACAGGGGGGTCGACGGCCTTACTTTGATCTTGCCCCATTTTTTATTACTGTATGGAAGAGTACTGGAAAATACATACACGTCAGAGTGATATCAATGTACAAACATGGTCACCTTTTGTTTGGTTCAAGGAATATACAAGGTGTTGTTTGGATTCGTATCTTGGAACTAATTATCTGGTTATCGGGACTTATAAATTGTAGTAATCAGTGTTTAATGTGTAGATAAACAATATCTGCTTTCAGCTATCTTGTTATGTAGTTTTAAAATAATTAATGGCGGATAACCTGTTTGATATGAGCTGCAACAAGAGTGATTATCAAAGGATAAAAGCATTATCTAATTATCCTTTCCTTTAACCTAACTGATGGACTTTTGCTCCTATCTCACAGCACGCATCTCACTGTTTTTTTAACAGTTACAAGTTGTCAAAAAGTCAAAGAGCTGATATTATTAAAACTTCAAGCAGCAAAGACGCATACAGTTAATTGTCTAATTCAAACTATTCAATCACATAATCACTTTCAGAATGCCAATCCAAATGTTCCCTTAGTTTATATAGACTGCCCTTTTTCCTTAAAAATATACTAACGTTCAGATGGAAAGTTTCCAATGCATGAGACTAGACAATGTATATAGTAAAAACTGTTGATATAATACTTTAAATTTTAAGCAATTAGGATTTATTATTGAAGAAGCAGATAAGCTTAAGGAGTAGAACTGCATTAATAGAAAAGTAGCATTACTTTAAAGTATTGGTAATGGAATCCTCGTAAAAGAAGTAAGGACACTGACAATGATCCATTTTAAAAAGCTCATATCACAGCTTCCTTATTTGTCTTAGGTACTTCACCTTATTTCTTATGCGCAATGCTACCAAGAGTAATACAGTTTGAAACAGAAACTATTAAGAGTAAATTACCAAAATGAACATTTTATGCAACTAGTTATCGAAAATGAACCTCGCCTATAAAATTATCCAAAATGAACATTTCACGTTTTATCCGTTAGATGTATTCCTAAATTAGTTTCTAACCGTTAGATGAGTAAAAAGAATACTAGGCGAGATGCAGGCGAGGCGTATGTGATTGAGAAAGATAGGCGAGATGTAGGCGAGTTGTAGGCGAGGGGAATTGAATTGTGTTACAAAAGTGGCTCTAGGCGAGGCACTAGGCGAGGCCTGAGCGAGGTGATAGCGAGGGTTCTTGGGTCTTGGGTCTGGGCGAGGATTTACGCGAGTGTTTTATGCAAAATGGGTCTGGGCGAGGATTGGGCGAGGATCTAAGCGAGGGTCTGGGCGAGCCCTAGGCGATGATCTAGGCGAGCCATTAGCAAAAAAGTCTTGGGTCTGGGCGAGGATGTGAGCGAGTCAGGCGAGGTTCTAGGCGAGGTGTGAGAGTGTTTTAGGCGAGGTGTGGGCGAGGATGTGAGCGAGTCAGGCGAGGTTCTAGGCGAGGTGTGAGAGTGTTTTAGGCGAGGTCTGGGCGAGCCCCTAGGCGAGGAGCTATGCGAGGATCTACGCGATAAGGTGACGAGTTATGAGCTTTTCGTCAGTGATCGAAGCATGGCCTTTTTTGCTTGGAGTAGAAGAAGGCACGGTGCCTTTTGGTAGAGAACTTAAATACAAACTCATATCAACATGAGAAGTTGCTTCAGCTTTAGGGCTCGAATCCGGCTTATCTAGTAGTTTTCGGGCATCCGTCGAAGATGCAAATATAACGAGTAGCATGATGAGAATGAAAGATGTTCGACCCATTTTTTTTCAGAGAGAATGAAGGAAGAAAATATGGAGAGTTTGATAATAATGTTTGAAAATGAAGATGGAGATGTTGAATACTTATACTAAAAATATGGACTCACCGAATGTTGACTTTGTCTATATATTGATTAGTGATGTTTACACGCCTCTACACGGATTTAGATTTTGAAGATTTTTATTTTAAATCAAACGCAATATCATATTGGTTGACAGTGACATAACCCTCACAAGGTTGAGAGTGACATATATTGGTCATTCTCGTAAAACATGTAAAAACGGTTCATTCTCGTAAAACATAGTGTAAAAGAGTTCATTCTGGTAATTGGTTTGAAACTAAAAACCTAAATTTTCGGTACTTCAAGTAGATAGCTAATCAAAGGTAACCAAAAAGTAAACTTCGATTATCATCGGACTCTGTGCAACTTAAATTCATTCAGGATATATGACCAAAACAATACCCATTTAATAGAATGGCACAGCATAACTTCTTAGGGGTGTTTGTTTAAGCTTATTTGTGGGCTGATGAGCTTATGTGATTTCGGTTTATATTTCATAAGGCCAAATTTTCCGGCTTATTCTGAAACTTGTGGGCATATTTTCTGGCTTATAGACTTATATAAGCAGTACCTGCTCCTATGAAGTTCCCCAAACAATTTGCAAATTCAAATCACCTATAATAATATACCACCCATTGCAATAACATAATCAATTCAACCCTGAAATGTGTGTTAGGTGTAAAAAGCATCCAACTATCATCACTAAAATGCGAGAGGTCTTAAGTCAAATTCAATTCCCGCTAGGTGCAAACAACTCTTAGTGTCCACGCCAAACCTCGAAAAGGGAAGGATTTTACCCGGTTTGAGTATGTGTGGTGGTGGGCTCAAACCCAGTCGGCAAAAAAGNGAATCATAGACAATACTTGTAACAACATTAAGGTGAGTTAAATTGTATAAATTAAGGTGATCGAAAGAGAATGAAGATACCTTTGATTTTATACGAAATTTTGGATCATGTGATTGTGCAGGGGTTAGGGTTTTGCCGATTTTGTAACTGTGGGTGGGGGTGTCTGGATTGTTTTTCGTTTTTCTATTTTTGTTTTTTACACAAAGTGTTTTCTTTTTTCTTAAAGTAATATTTGTGTTTTCTTGTAGTCATTTTCTAATAACTTAGTGCCACGTGGCACAAGTATTTAATCATTAAACAAACTCAAACTACTATATTTATATGTTGGTTGATATTAACTAATTTTTTTAATTTGTTTTGCTTACCAAATTTATTATTTATTTATATAGAAATAAGTTTATTTAAAGGAACAAATATGTTTATTCAAAGTTCTAAACTTGTGCAACCATAGTACTACATCCGTCCCACATTATGGGTATGTTAGGCAAAATTAGCTTTAAGCTGTATGCTATAAGCTGTAATCTGTAAGCTGTAAGCTATTAACTGCAAAGCTGTTAACATAAGCTACAAGCTGTATCAGTTTTTCAATAAAATTGTTTGGTAAATTAGCTGTTAAATGTAATTATAAGATGTAAAATGACATAAAATGACATATCTGTAATTATAATTAAATGTTTGGAGGATATATTAGTAACTTAAAGTTTTAACAGCTCTAACAAGTTTAAAAAGCTTCATGAATCAGCTTTTCATTTAGGAGCTATTTGTTTGACATAAAATCTTGAAGTTAATGTATCCAAACAGAGCTTTTATTTTAGATGAGATTATTTTTGTAACAAAAAGCTAACAGCTCCCTCAAAAAGCCCCTACCAAACAGGCCCTATGACTTAAAAAAAAAAAAAAAAAAAAAAAAAAAAAAATCTTCAACTTGACCTTAAAATATATTTGCTTGTTTTATATAAAACTTAAATGAAATTATACAAGGGAAACCATATTTAAAAACTTAATCCCATTCATACATCTTGCATCAAGTAATTATTTAAAACAAACAAAAATATTATAAGTCAAAGTTAAAAAAATATTATATATAGAATATATATATATATATATATATATATATATATATATATATATATTATATACTTATAAATATATATATATATATATATATATATATATATATTATATATATTATATATATATATATATATTTTAAAAAAATCATAGTGACACTTAAAGTTAAGAAAAACTCTTTTTATAAAAATATATACAAGTACCTTTCAATATATACGTAAAATAAACTAGCGAGTTACCTGTATAATGTGGCGGTGTGACGGTTTATGACCGCAAGAAAGCAATGGTGGCCGGAGGTAAAATCAATGACGTATTTATTAATAGTTGTTGGTGACAGCGGGAAGACAATAATAACATCACTTTTTAGTGTTACACAATAGTTGATTACAGTAAAATCATAATTTTGTTTCTCTATGGCTTTGAGCTCATTATCTCGAGTTATCATCTTTTTCTCATCACATCAACAAATCTTATCTTTATTATTCCCCAAGGAACCTATTATTCATGAGTGGTCCTTTTTATACTCACACGTGCATAACCGATCACTGAATTTGCATTAACAACTTTTGTAACCGAAATATAATCACGGAAATGTCTTATTGATAGCTGTGGTTACAAACAGAATTTTGACCACTATAATTTATTTTGATTGATACTAAACTTTCACTTAAAATTATTGAAAACGAGTTAAGCTTACGGCGATGACAATAATTTGATGAGCACACAAAAGTTGACAAAATGATACTCCGTACTATTTTTATTAAGAGTAGTGCTATTTAGACCTAAAATACATGCCTAAATACATGCATAATGCATAATCACTTGTACAATTGTATCATGTACATTCTCTCACCAAATCTCCACCAATTATTTTTTCAAATTAACCAATCAGATCATTAGGTACATAAGTAGACATGATTATTAGGTACAACAATTATTTTTCTTTTATTAAATCCCAAAAAGCGTGCCATTCTAGAAAGAAAATAAATCTCAAAACGTATTATTTTATTAAAAACTTCCTTTTTCTATACTTTTTACTTATCATGTTATTTTTGTATGATCGGTCTATATCTAATGAGCACAAGACGTGGTTGCGTTGGGTGTTATAGTTGTCACGTCGGTTTTGCACCTATAACATGATACAAAGTACTCTCCCTCGCGACTTGGGGTTATAGGTACTCCCGAGGCCACAATACACAAACAAAAACATAAACAACAAGCAGCCAAAAGTGCCTATAATTTGCCTTACCCAGTCTAGCTCTTTCTAATTTCAGATTGCTTTTCTATACCTTTTTTGTAAGTTAGTCACATGCCATGATGACGTTTGAACCCGTTGGGTCGCGCACAAAAAGTTAGTTTGATACTTCGTTCATTTTCATATCATATAAGGGCCCGCTTGGTTCAAAGTGGGGAAAGGGAAAGGGAAAGGGAATGCAAAGGGAATGCAAAGGAATGAGTGGGGTGGGTAATCAATCCCTTACCCCTCAATTTACTCTATAATGGTTGATTACCACTACGTGGTAATCAATACCTTTGCTCCCTAACCAAGCACCATAATTTGAGTAAGGTGGGCCATTTTGAATTCCTTACCCATTCCCCGCCCTCTTAACCCCCCACCAAGCACCCCTAAGATTTACTTATGCACAAGAATGCATTTGCATCAAATACATGATTTAACTATGTACAATGCCACCATACGATGTTGAACAAGTTGATTAACGTGTCAAAAAAACATGTTATGAAACAAAAGTGATGGTTGGGATTGCATATGTCCATGGTGAGTTTTATATAGCTTTTTTTTCTCAATGGCTATTTATTACACAACTATAGGTACTACCTATCTCAAATACAATATCTCACAACTGTCTCAAAACGAGAATTGAACCTACAAACTGTTGGTTGATGAGTCACTTGCAAACCACTAGACCAAAGACCTTGGGCGGTGAGTTTTATAGATTACCAAGAAGGTGGTCATGGTCATGACCACGGTGGTGTTCATCACAAAAAATAATTGCTTAAAGCAGGCCAATTTTCACCAATAAGACGTATATTACACTAAAAATCAACTCAGAACCTCAATTTACATGTTTCATAGGTTCTAGAGTGTTCGAGAACCTGCTTAATTCCTAACGTTTACACGTTAGACTCACCCTGTTTGGTGTTGCCAACCATGTGGCTAGGATTGAATTTGTACGCTTGTGTTGGTTTTGGTTTCTCCTGGTTCTCTTCTCCACTGTTTTCAAATACTTCTTTCGGGAATGCATTGGGATTGGTTTTAATACATCTCTGCAACGCCACGAAAGGTTGAACCGTTGAACACAGTCGAAACCTTTCTCTTCATGGGTACTCTTTAGAAAACATAAGAAGGCCTCTGAAAACTGGGAACCACATGGGCCACTTCTAAGGTCTTGAATACAAGGACAGTCTAATGCTTTCTTAGCCTTGTCTTCAAGAGACGCGTTTTCGTCATCATGGCCATACATTGTGGCTTCGGCTAGTAAGGATTCCATGGATTGTGGCGATTCATGGGTGTTTACTACAACGGCATCAGTGGTCTTGCTTTGATCTTGAACCATTTAATGTTATCGTAGATATTTTCAAAGCTTTTCTTAAAAACCAACATGTGTGAGTCCATAGATCAAATATAAGGAAATAATAGTTTCTTAATATATCTCATATTAAGCAATAAGCGTACATTCATATCAAACTATGATTATTGAGTCGGGTCACCATACAATGAGTAAACATTATCAATACCCGTAGACAATAATCATCTTATAGATTTGAAGTTCTTAGTAAAATGGTCCTAATGCTCCATTTCAAGACCGGATAATAGTAAAATGCCTTATTGAATTTAAAAAAAAAAAAAAAAAAAAATGATTTTTTTAACCATATCACTCCTTATATTAGCTACTTGCGAATTTCTATAATATTTCATCTTCTGATTCACAGTTTGAAGACAAAAAAAGTCAATAAGCATGCATTTGCTCGTGAAAAATTGCAAGGAAATGTCAATATGAAGCATTAACTCATTAAGTACCTGTAGGTTGACACCAGATATATGTTTAATCTGATAGGAAGATCTGAGACGTCAAAATATCGAACGATCGATATGCAAATTAAGCTTTATGATGAACTAAATATTTGTTTATTATCAACCAAAACAAGATTAGAAAGAAAGAATGAATTAATATGCCTCTTAGACTATGAATATGTTTCTGATAATGAAGTTAATAAACATCTAGTTTTTTTCGTACCAAAGTTGACAAAAGGCGAGCAATTTTCAGTTATTATATAGCGTTATATTTTGAGATAGCATTGTTAGAACTTAGATGATACTAGTAAGCGTAAAAAAATCGGAAAAAAATCTGTAAATATGGAAGCTTAGCATTAACTAAGTGTTCAACATTACTCGTATGAATAAGAATCCGACATGCTAAAAAAACTACTATAATTGTGACATGTTACACAATCTGTCTCAACCATTTATTTTGCGCATCTATTAAGTTGGGACACCTTTGAATTCATGTCTGGAATGTGCACATATATGACCTGTGGAAAATAATACATAGAAACGCATATGTGCACACCAACACACGTTTTGTATACAAAAATATACACATAGATATCCCCGGTAACACACTATATATGCAAGATAAACAAGTATTTCTATTTTCGACTGATAAGTAGTTTCTCAAATATATTCAACTGGATTTTAGTTCCAAGAACAGTATGTCACAACCAAATTGTAATCCATTTATGATATCCTTTCTATATATTCACTATTTTTATCTTCAACACTTTTTTTAAAGCTTGTAACAATTTTGTTTCAAATTTTCACATTGAGACACTGTCAAGTATAATCCGAATTAGTTCCAAACTAAAACCAAAGTTGGTCTCTAAATAGTTTTTGTATAGAATAGAAATGCACAATTTCCATGTGAAATGAACTTAAATAAAGCAAACTAAAGATATGAATGGATTGGAGCTTTGGAAATAGAGACAGATAGCTTCTATCCCACATCGCTTGGTGAATGCAAATGAAGTGTAGAAACAGGTGTATAAATAAACCCCCTCAGCAACAGCAATAAAACACGCAGCCATGTGATGAACACAAAGCGAACTATTCTTTCGCCTTTTACTAAAGAATACCGTGTGTTCGTTACAAATAATGGCATACGCCTATTTTTGGAGAGGTAATACCTTTTAGGTTTGCCTCTAACAATCAACAGTTTTAATATTTGTTTATTCTTAATAAAATCATTTGCAGACAAACTTGTCCCAAAATGTTACCTACTGTGTTGTGGCGGGGGTACCTTCTGGTTTTGTAACACGGCGTGTTGTTTTATGCACGACGTATAGGTTGACTAACTTCCGGGTTTTTGCTAATGTGTAAACTTAGTAACTGTCGTCTGTCGCAGTTTTTTTTCGCGCCTGTCCTGAATTTGAGACTTTTTACACTAAAAATATTCTTTTGCTAATCACTTTTGGTCACAAATCTTTGGTTTGACCTAGTGACCATGCGGTGACTTTTTACATTAAAAATACGAAGCAACCACCATGCATAAAATCTTTATTAAAAACATGTTGAAAAAAAAGGCAAGACCTATCCTCCATACAATTGGAAGTAATGCTAAATAGGCACTTACCAGAGTTTGGAAGTAATGCTAAATAGGCACTTACCAGAGTTAGGCCAAGCGTAAGCATATTTATCCCAAAGTTACATTGAGCCCACTAAACATAAGGCCTGTACTAATATTTTATTCAGTTATTCGATAATAATATTTAATTGGATAATATAGGATAGTAATATTTAATTGGTCTTGAAAAACGATACTAATGTTTTATTCAGTTATTGGATAATAATATTTAATTGGATAGTATAGGATAGTAATATTTAATTGGATTTGGAAAACGGTCCACCGAGGATTGTATTATTTATAGAACTAGTTTGAACCAAAATTTCTTAGTATTAGAGCTGAGAATAGCATGAACGGAAAACTGGAATGAAGATAACAGATCCGATATAATTTGGGTCAGATTTGCCAGTTTTAACAACTTGGACCAATTTTTTCCGAACCCTATAGCGATAGTATATGTTTGTTATGCCTCTAGCTATTTAATAGTTTTAAAATTGTTATTGCAATTCAAAATGTAAAAGTGATGCATCCCACATTGGTTGGGGAATACAAGGTGCAGCCCAAGAATCATCTATTTAACATTGCTGCTGTACAACGGAATATTCACTTACCTGGACGAGTTCAATGTGAAACAAAAAGACCCATGTTCTAGGTTGGTGACCTCCATTGCACTTCGGAGGGGTGCCGCCTAAGGTCGGCCCAAGTGGTTGAGCCTATATCGTAATTTGTGGCAGTGGGGGCTTGCGTTCGCGCAGCCCCTATCAAACTCTAAGTCTTAAAATTCATTTTGCCAAGGTTCTTGGTTTACAACTTTTACTTGGCAAAAAAAGTCTTTAGATCATTTTAATAAATTGTATTATCAAAATCAGTTAACAAAATTTTGGTTTCTAAAGTTATGATACTAACATGGTAGCCTTCACAAACGACCCATTTGTTGTAAAAGCCATTGAAGTATTGTAACAGCCATCTATTTATTCATTTGCTTTAATACGTCTTCTTAGGGATACCTTACCTCGACAATGGTCATAGAATCCCCATATACCTACAAGATGGACATACACGGAGTAAAACATGCGCACGAGGAGGAGACAGGGTAGTCTCGGGGATGAATTTCCTTTTCAGTATGCCTTCAATGATTACTAATTTTGATGTTTGTTTTTTGTAAAATGCCTAATAGTATTGTAACAAGCATATTGAAACTAAAAACACAATCATCAGTACTGTTATATGTTCTTTGTCCAGAAATATGAGGTTTGGGGTGGTCTTGATGAACCGGAGCTCATAGAACTATTTCATGTCATAACGAAACTTGAACAAGGGTTAAATTTTCGGGCTAGTAATTCAAGTCTATTTATGTACCTAAATGACTTTTGGTTCCTTCCAACAAAATTTGGTTTTAGACGAACCTAGGCGAAAGACATGATCATCGGAGAGTCTAATCGATTCGAATTTTGCAGGGCTCAACCCGGCTCGATAGTATTATGTTCGGCCAGATAGTATTGGAACTACAAACCGGTATGTATAGTAACAGTTTATTGTTGGTTCAATAATTGGTAAGAACCGGTTCGGTACATGCCAGACCGTGAACTGAATCAATCCTTTTACACAAACGACATGTTTCGCTATTGAAAAAGATAAGATTATGTTTATGAGGACCGGACAGGACCAAAGCACCAAACCATGAAACTGCATGGGGTCTAGTCGTGTTTTAGTTCGATTTTGTCTGTTTTAACAGAAATTTGTGCACACCTAATCATATATAGAATGGTTAGTAGATCATATTATGGTAGTTTTTGCAAATCTTTATAGTAGAGACATCCCACATTGGTAAGGGAATAAAAGTTGCACCCATAAGAACACCTATTTAAGATTATTGCCATACAACATAATATTCACTTACCTGGACGGGATCAATGGGTGATCAAAAAGGCCCATGGTCTAGGTTGGTGACCTCCATTGCACTTTGGAGGGGTGCCTACTTAAGGTCGGCCCAAGTGGTCGAGCCTACGTCAAAATTTGTTACAGTGGGGGCTTGCGTTCGCGCAGCCCCTGTCCATTTGCAGGTTTAATATTAATCATAAGCTGTGTTTTATAGATGCTACAGCTTACATAAAGAATATACAGTGTTTACTCTTTTTTGTAACAAAGCCATCCACTTAACAAGATTACGTTAGCGCAATCTGGTTGTGTTAATCATACATTTAATTTTTCCAGTCACATCAATTTTCTTACATTTTCGTATTTTTCGAGTTATGGATCCTATATTAGTGTAATCTTTACTAACTAGGTATTGCACGATCATACATTCTTTCTGCCTCGGATTACAAATGAATAAAGACTTATAACACCAAATGGAAAATTGAAACGTTGTGAGCTTTGTGGACCTATCATTTTCTATATCCTAAAAAATCTATATTAAGCCTCCAAAGATTTCCGGCCTCTCTATCTCCACAATTTTCTACGTCATTTTTCCTGAGACCCAACGATTTGGCAATCATCGAATCCAAACTAATTTTCGTATCGTAAGAGCATAGAACAATTACTATAATTGATCATATATATGTTTAGAAAACGGAAAACATCAACAGGTAAACAATAATGGAAGAAAGTGAGGAAAACACGAAAACACCATTGACAAACACAGTTGTTTTTATTTGTATTATAGCAGGTTCTTCTGGTTTAATGTATGGATACGATACTACGGTTTCTGGTTAGTTTTCTTAAGTATGTTTTAATACATAGATGTGCAATGACATCAATGTAACCCTTAAAAAATCTATGTTGTATTGTAGGAGGGGTAATGATGATGAGGCCTTTTTTGGAAAAATTCTACCCTTCGGTCTTGTCTAAAATGAAGGACATGAATTCGAGACAAGACCAATATTGCCTATTTGATACCCATAAACTGACTGCATTTATCTCTTCAATGTTCATAGCTGGTTTAGTGTCGTCATTGTTGGCTGGTCGTCTCACGAGTTTGATAGGAAGGAGGTTTAGTTTGATTACTAGTGGAATCCTCTGCATGACGGGCAATGCTCTTGAGGTTTTTGCACAAAAAGTTTCAACACTCATTGTTGGCCGTCTATTTGTAGGATTTGGTATTGGTTTCGCGAATCAGGTGTGCACCTTTTACATAATGTAAGTCCTCGGACTCCATTACAGTGACTAATGATGCTTCAGGCTCTTGGTGTACCTAGAGGTGGCAACAGGTTGAAACGGTTGTATGCAATCGAAACAAACATTGAGCAATGGGGCAAAAAATAAAACTTTTATATAAAAAATTATCAAATCTATGTATAAATATGTTAAGTTTATATATAATGTTAAGTTTCTTTGAAAAATGATTCGAATACGGGTTACAAAGTGATCCAAATGAGACACAAAGCCTATTTTTGATTACTCCGGTGTACGAAAAGGAGTAGAATGACCAAAATGGTTGATGAATTATTCAAAAAGAAACCCGTTCCTCTATAACTATATTTTTTGAAATGGCAGGTTTGACATAAAAACATGAATTAAACAGTAAATGGACCGCAGTTACCACCTCTAGGTATCCCTTCTGGATTTAACGCCTTCACTTGGTGACATAGTATTGGGAATCCATATCACTCTGTCAGTATACAACATCGATGCAACATGTATTGATCGTGATGGAACCTTCACCTATAAGAGAATTTGAAATAAATCAAACTTGAATTACATGACTTCTATGATCTTGAGATTATATAAATAAGAATACATATTTTGTTGTCTACCTTTTCAAGGCTGCTCCAGTGTACATAACAGAAATGGCGCCATCAAAATTTCGGGGAGCTCTAAACACAGCTTTTCAATTCTTCATTTGCTTTGGCGGTTTAATCGCCAGCTTAATCAACTTTGCCGCCAACCACTCCAAAAACAACAATGGCTGGAGGATCGCATTAGGGTGTGCAAGTGTACCAGCCATGATGTTAACTATTGGGGCCTTATTCATACCTGACACTCCATCCAGTTTGATCGAACGTGGCAAAAATGACGAGGCCTTAGCCGCCTTGACTAAAGTTCGGTCAACTAAGGCTGGGGCTGTATCTGAGCTAAAAGACTTGATTAGCTTTAAGATTGCTGCTAAATTAACTAATGAGAGTCCATATGTGAAGTTAATGGGGCCAAGATATAGGCGACAATTAGTATTGACAGTTGCTATTGCAGGATTTCAGCAGCTAACGGGTATTGGTATGGTTGCTTTCTACGCACCAGTAGTGATGAGAACAATTGGGATGGGAGCTGAAGGGTCTTTGTTTGCTGCGGTTATAATTGGAGTTGTGAATTTGGCATCTGTATTGTTGTCGGCTTGTATGGTTGATAAGATTGGAAGAAAGTTTTTGTTTCTACAAGGTGGTGTGCAGATAATTTTTTCACAGGTGTGCACCTTACTCTACCTTTTCTAATTTTTTTCGAAATTAGTTTGTATAGACAGGTTTAAGATACAGGTGGCAAGATGGACGGGTCGCTTAAGATGTCAAAACAGGTTCGGGTTGAAATGGATTGTTATAGGGAAAACGGGCGAGGCCATGCTTCGCTGACCCGTAAAGAAAACTTTTGTCTATATTTATAATAAATGTTTCAATCATGAATACAAGAACAATACCAACCTTCAAAATCTATGAATAAAACAAGACAGAAGGTTGCGTGTATTTAAAATAGATATTGTGAGACTTTAAATCCATTTGAGCCACTCTCTTTTCAACTAATTTTTTGTATTGAGAAGAACTAATCAAGTTCCAAACAAATCAAAATGAAGGTGTTTGTCGCCTGTACACTAGCACTTGAGTCACAAGGCATGGTTGAGGAATTCGAGCACAACTATGGGATTGCAGTGCTAGTTTTGATGTGTCTTATCTCATCAGGGTTCGGATGGTCATGGGGTCCGCTTACTTGGCTAGTCCCAAGTGAAATACTGCCAATAGAGGTTCGTGCAGCTGGAACAGGCATAGGTGTTGCAACAAACTTCCTAATCACTTTTATCCTAACGCAATTTTCAATGGAGATGCTATGTTACATGAGGTTTGGGTTGTTCTTGTTCTATGGTGCCACAACCTTTTTCATGACCACAATTATCGGTGCCTTTTTGCCCGAGACTAAAGGAGTACCACTTGAGGACATGGACGATGTTTGGAGAAAGCATTGGTATTGGAAGTAAAATCTTTCTGCCTATACTTGGTCATGTTTGGCTGATTTGACCTTATGATGGATCGCATCTCAGGCTAACTTGTCACTATCCTTTTGAAAGCGTCTTGTTTCAGATGGTCATGTATTTTTTGTCCAGAAGGATCTGAAACAAAAGATGAAAAGAGAGACGTTTGTTTGCTTATAGAGACCACTTGGACCTATTGTATTTACAAATGTCTTACCAAAACAGGGATGAACACAGATGTACAGGGTGGTCAAGATTTAATATATTTTCCACGTGTTATCCTTAGGAATCGAGGAAACGAAAATGTTAAATGTAAATACCTAGCAGCATGAAAACCCAACCCATAGGTACACTGATACCTGCTAAGTATGCATTTTAAGAAACTATACCATTTTTTATCTAGAATTCTTGCAGCACCGCCGAGATAGTCTAATAAACCAGCAACAAACATATACGAAAATGATTAGAACAGCAATCCACCACATGGTTTGAGTATGACAGTTATACGTTTTATGTATCAAAAAAGTTAAATATTGAACCCTAGAATAATAAAAACAATTATTTTAAAAAATAAAAAAATTGCATAGTACATTTTTTCCCTTAACAGGTACCCAATTTGCCAGCTGCCCGCTCAGTCTATACACAGTCTTGAAGTCATATCTGATATACTTGGAAAACATTCTTAGAAAAGGAAGGTTGTAAGATTGTAAGAAAAATGGACTTATATAAACTTATCATATCATTTCATAACAAACTTAGGAGGTTTTTGTTTAAGCTTATACAGCAAGCTTATGGCTTTCCAAAAGCTCAATTACTGTGGCTTATTTCAAAAGTTTTCAGCTTATATAACCTTATTACTAGTATTAAAAAAATGAAACAACCGAAACAGGATTTAAAATTCATTCATTAAACACATCATCAATTCAACTACACAACCATAACAAAAGCTAACACAATAAACCAGATCTAATCCACCCAACCAAACACCGCCTAATTAATAATTTAACCACCAAAACCATAAAGAGTCCTTCCTTGTCTCTTCAAAGCATAAACAACATCCATAGCAGTCACTGTCTTCCTTCTCGCATGCTCAGTGTACGTCACCGCNAGTTTAAGATACAGGTGGCAAGATGGACGGGTCGCTTAAGATGTCAAAACAGGTTCTGGTTGAAATGGATTGTTATAGGGAAAACGGGCAAGGCCATGCTTCGCTGACCCGTAAAGAAAACTTTTGTCTCTATTTATAATAAATGTTTCAATCATGAATACAAGAACAATACCATTACAATGCCAACCTTCAAAATCTATGAATGAAACAATACAGAAGGTTGTGTGTATTTAAAATAGATATTGTGAGACTTTAAATCCATTTGAGCCACTCTCTTTTCAACTAATTTTTTGTATTGAGAAGAATTAATCAAGTTCCAAACAAATCAAAATGAAGGTGTTCGTCGCCTGTACACTAGCACTTGAGTCACAAGGCATGGTTGAGGAATTCGAGCACAACTATGGGATTGCAGTGCTAGTTTTGATGTGTCTTATCTCATCAGGGTTCGGATGGTCATGGGGTCCACTTACTTGGCTAGTTCCAAGTGAAATACTACCAATAGAGGTTCGTGCAGCTGGAACAGGCATAGGCGTTGCAACAAACTTCCTAATCACTTTTATCCTAACGCAATTTTCAATGGAGATGCTATGTTATATGAGGTTTGGGTTGTTCTTGTTCTATGGTGCCACAACCTTTTTCATGACCACAATTATTGGTGCCTTTTTGCCCGAGACTAAAGGAGTACCACTTGAGGACATGGACGATGTTTGGAGAAAGCATTGGTATTGGAAGTAAAATCTTTCTGCCTATACTTGGTCATGTTTGGCTGATTTGACCTTATGATGGATCGAGTCTCAGGCTAACTTGTCGCCATCCTTTTGAAAGCATCTTGTTTCAGATGGTCATGTATTTTTGTTCAGGAGGATCTGAAACAAAAGATGAAAAGAGAGACGTTTGTTTGGTTATAGAGACCACTTGGACCTACTGTATTTACGAGTATCTTACCATAACAGGGATGAACATAGATGTACAGGGACGTGGGTGGTCAAGATTTTGAGTTCAAGAGTTGATATATTTTCTGCGTGTTATCCTTAGGAATCGAGGAAACCAAAATGTTAAATTTAAATACCTAGCAGCAAAGTTAAGTATGCATTTTAAGAAACTATTACCATATTTTATCTAGAATTCTTGCAGCACCACCGAGAAGTCTAATAAACCAGTAACAAACATATACAAAAATGATTAGAACAGCAATCCAACCCACACGCTCATTCAGTCTCAGCACAGTCTTCAGGTCATATCTGATATACTTGGAAAATATTCTTAGAAAAGGACGATTTTAAGAAAAATGGGACTTATATAAAGTTACCAATATCATATAATAACAAACTTAGGAGGTGTTTGTTTAAGCTTATACAGCAAGCTTATGGCTTTTCAAAAGCTCAGTCATTGTGGCTCATTTCGAAACTTTTCAGCTTATATAACCTTATTATTAAAAAAATGAAACAACCGAAACAGGATTTAAATTCCATTCATTAAACACATCTTAAATTAAACTACACAACCATAACAAAACATAACACAATAATAAACCAGATCTAATCCATTATCCATCTAACCAAACACCACCTAATTAATAATTTAACCACCGAACCCGTAAAGAGTCCTTCCTTGTCTCTTCAAAGCATAAACAACATCCATAGCAGTCACTGTCTTCCTCCTCGCATGCTCAGTGTAAGTCACAGCATCTCTAATCACATTCTCCAAAAATATCTTCAGAACGCCACGTGTCTCCTCGTAAATCAACCCGCTTATCCTCTTCACTCCGCCTCTTCTCGCTAACCTCCTTATCGCTGGCTTGGTGATTCCCTGGATGTTGTCGCGGAGCACCTTACGATGTCGTTTCGCGCCGCCTTTGCCCAACCCTTTTCCACCTTTCCCTCTTCCTGACATTTTTTTATAAACTTTTTTTAATTACTTTGGGGGTTTGTGTGTGTTTGATGTGATTGGGGTTTGTGTTGTTTATATAATGGTTGAGTGGGAGTTTGTGTTTCTTTTAAAGGTGTTGTGATCGTTGGATTGTGGGGGGAGTGAGTGAAGGTGAAGCGTTGGATGGTGATCCGTGTTGTGGAAATGGAGTGTTTTGATTGGTTGTTTTATTGGAAGGTGGATCCGGCTTTTTAATTTTTTTTTTTTGTTAAAATCTCTAAGGGCAATGATATGTACACATTGAATTTTACTTTGCACACATGACACATACATTAATTAATAAGACAAACAATACCCTATTTAACTTTATGTGTGCAAAGTAAAATCCCATGTGTACATAACTACATATCAATTCCCAATCTCTAATCTGATTCCAAAATTATTTTCAAAAGTTGTTTAGGTTGATGGTAATGGTAACTATAATTATTGTGGTTATTTTTTGTCACATTAGCATCGTTTCAGCTTTCTTTTCAAATACTACACTTAATCACAATTTATAAATAAAGCGACCGTAACCACAACAAAAAACATACCCAACAAAAACTAATAAAAAAAGAAAAACTACACACATAAAAGAGAATGAAAGTTTCGGTTGGCAGGCCAACCATAACTTTGAAAATTTTGGGGGGCGACGCGGTCACCATCGGTTGAGCTGGTGGGAGTTTGGGTTACTCGGTCGGTTGGCAAGAAAAGGTTGCAATTAACATTTGCTTTAGGGCGTGTTTGGTTTATGAAAGGGTTGCAATTAGATTTGGATTTGATATTTGTTTGAAAGAAAAGTAAATGAGAGAAGATAAAAGTAATAGTTTTATAAAAATGTTTGTTTTGTAAATCAAAATGAGGTTTGAAGTGAAGGTATATTGTTATTATACGGTAATAAAGTAATAAAACTAACAATGAATCTCACCACTATAGGAGAAAACAACAAAAATTTGAAAGATAAATCATTAAATTAAGCATTAACAGGTTAACACAACTTTCAAAGATAAAAATATATAAACCCACCCAAATCAATATTATCAAAGTTGATTCAGCCCACACACAAAAAATAGAAGACAAACTATGGGTCACACTGTCACACACAAAAAGAGTGAAAGACTTGGATTATGGGGGTCTCATTCATAGTTTCGCACCGAGTCACCCAAATCAATGAGGTGACCCTGGCCGTACCAAACAATGAATTGAAGGAATCTTTGATTTAAAACCTACTCACACCCATGTACCAAACGGGCCTCTAGTTTTTCTTTCATACCATTTCTTATAACCAAAATGGCCGTAACAAACACGCCCTTAATATACAATGTAATGGTTTCAATTTCTTATAAAAATTATGTGCAATATGAAAATATACTTATAATCTAAAACGGACGGAGTATTAGTCAAAAATCAAATTAACATTAGATATCTCATATTTTTATGATCGTTTTTTCCATGAAAACAAATTTGTGACAATTTTGAACAATTGAAAATTCAATTTTGACTTTTACTGACTAACGCTCGGTCTTCATCAATTGATCATGAGCTCTACCACGGCATAAACTATAAAACTTAGCCACAATCCAAGCTGACCTACCTCATAATTACCTGAACCGCAAACCTAAAAAATGCACCAAAATAGAAAACAGACCACAAACCAAAATTCTGAACACATTTAAACCAAAAATAACTTGAAACATTCGACCACAACCCCTACAAAGAGTCGCATATGATAGTATTCAACTAGCTCAAATTAGCAAAAGACCAAGTAGGGTATTCAAATCTGTACAGTAATATCTACGATCTTCTAATCAATGATAGTATCCTGATCTACTACAAAATACTTTATAAGGACGAAGCAACTCATAATTTAGCATACAGCTTATTTTAATGAGCATACTAATCACCAGCTTGAAACGCAAGCCAAGTTCTAATAAAGTAGCTAGGATGTGCCGGGATTCGTGGTAGTTGTGTACTCTTGAGCATAATCTAAACATAGGGTTAAAGTGATCATTCTGTCATCAGACTGTTTATTCAGCACATAAAACAAACATAGATTGTCCATAGTCAAATATAAACAGGTGCTAAATCATTTGGGGCCTTTATTCAAATATAATTCAATCCTCAAAAACAAAAACAGAAAACCTGATCATAGCCTTACAATAAGTAGTTTTAGATAAAGAAACAGAAATGGAAACATACTGGAACCAACATCTGTAACATCTAACCCATAAGGCGACACCTTTCTAAACTACTTAAAATTGTTCTATAATATAGGGCAACCCATTATCAATAAACTTCATCTTAATAAACATACGGATTATCAGCTCAACTTGTTAGTATCAATGCTCTCATAAAACAGCATATACCCATGATCAGTATTACTTGCAAATTCCTGAGCAGAACCAAAGGCGGTCTGAACAGCAGATTCATCAATAATCTCCACATTCTCATCATCATAGAACAGCCAGTGGTTATGGCTTTTTACCAAACTGACATAATGGCCATGGTTAGGTCCACTTCCGACATGAACCACTACCGCGAATAATGAATATTCACAATCGGCGTCTTCCATTGTGTTTGTTAGTTTTAGCTCCAGAGGGAATACGACACGATATGATAGTTTTTTGTACCTACTGAGGTGTTCCATGTACTTGAAACGTTTCAAATGGATGACTAAAATATTGGGTGGTCTTTTTATCTTCATCCTCTTTTGTGCTTCCTGCAAACTGCAAGCATATAAATAAACAATTAACGTCAACCAGAAGTCACATATTGTGTTTATGTTAGGAAATACAAAACAACAAATGTAATAACGAGAATGTCTGGGGGACTTGAACTAAAAAACGTAAATCTGCAGAAAGTACCAACCTGCAGCATTTATCACAGAAAAACTTATCCTCAGCATTCAAGGTCTCAGTGGAACTGAAGTTTTTTAAACAACTCGTAATTGAACTGTTCTGCTCTATATCGAGGCTCAAATCTAAGAATGTCTCGTCCCTTGCAGTTACAGTCTCACACCTTAAACACCTTGTCTCGTTTGTAAGTATACCCTGCATATATAACCATGCATAGAATTAACTACCAACACACATTATCAAAGTCGTTATTATACAAATGTACATTACAAGATTCTTGACATATTTACCATCACAAGATTCTTGGCATTGGGATATTAGTAGTAAAACTGTTGTCATTAGCATGGCATAAATCGATATTTGAACTAACCTGGAAGCTTTTGTGAACCCATGTAACCAAGGGCTCCTTCTTTCCCCCATTGACCGGTCCACCATCTGGCCCATTAGTGATCTTATCAGGTGGTGACAAATTTTCCACTGGAACTTTTGCTAATTCTTTCTCTAGTATATCAGCAAGCTCGTTTAGCAAGAAGTTCAAAAACTCATGTGCATCCTACACAAAATTTGAAGGAGAACCAATATCAGCAAATGAAATTACTACGAAATACAAGAGCAACATGAAGAATGCGATTAATTAGCATCAACATTTACGAACAGATTCAAAGGATATATCTGTTTACTTCTTGTTGGTACATATCATTTCAATCAGTATCTCAAAAGTATCTTTATTTTGTACAGTTATCACTACCAGTAAAGCTTATTTATATAGGGAGATAATCACACTAACTTTCTGAAACAAAATGATGCTGGTCTATATATACACACGCAACCAAACTGTGACTGTACCTGATGCATGTAGCCACGGAAGAGCTCATTTTCTTTCTTTACTCTATGCACAAAGCGTTTTGGAGCAACAACACCTGTTTTCTTCTTTTGTGTACTAATCTTAACAAGTAGGAAAAAATCGAGTCAGGTACACATTTCAAAACCAGTCCTGTAGTAAAAAAATAACAATCTATATCATAAAAAATGAACGGAAAACTCGAGTTCAGTGCACGTAAAAACTCTTAATTTATATAAAATGGACCCCAATATCATCACAAAGCTTCAACCAAAGACATCATCGATTATCTTACATTAAAACGATGATAAAAGTCATGATCATCAAGATAAAAACCATTTCACCAAATATTGTCATTTTAAATCTACATTAAATAAAGTAGAATATAATTACTACGTATCAAAGGCATGGCACCACTAACTAGAACTATATAAGTTTATTTCAAACCGCTACCTGCATAAACAATTCTGCTAAACACGTAAGCAGATTTTCTTCAACATCTGCTGGATTTTTAACATTTCCATAGTATTCGAGTAGCTGTTCACGAAATGGAACACAGAAATAAAGAGCCTGCAAAATAAAACCAAATCAAACAAGAAAACTCAGCTGACTATAATATTAATGGTACACATTTCAAGTGAACCATAACATATTAAGCACTTTTAACCAAATAGTAATCTAGTTATATAGAATGCTTAACCAGCAGAAACACCTAAAGGATCATCAGGGTTAAGAACTAATCTATGCTATATAATCACGATAAACTAGCTGCTAAATCTGTGTTTTCTAGGGGGG